>PVHP010001776.1:26209-100389 GCA_004024765.1 Zapus hudsonius | reverse complement strand
AGAAGAAGAAAGGAGAAGGAGAAGGAGAAGAAGAAGAAGAAGAAGAAGAAAGGAGAAGGAGAAGGAGAAGGAGAAGAAGAAGAAGAAGAAGAAGAAGAAGAAGAAGAAGAAGAAGAAGAAGAAAGCTTGTGAGACGTTTTTAAGTTCCACTGAAGAACAAAGACATATATGTATGCAAAGAGAGGAAGAGAGAGGGGCAGAAGGTGAAGAATTTTGAACACCAGAAACTCAATGAGACGTATCTGTTGGCAAATTCAAGATGATGACAAAAGAAAGACATCAAGTAACACAAAGATTTCTGTCCAACACATTCCATACCATCCATGGAGGAGAAGAGATGATGATGTTTTTCCACAAAAGAATAGATTAAAATTGTGCCAAGAAATAATTTACGGATAACTCTTTATTCTCTCTAATTTCTCTGAGGCAACAAAGGAACAAAGAGAAAGACAATTATCAAATTCTCAGAAAAACAAATATGATGGAGGGCAGAAACCAGATCTGCAGATGTGAAACTGTGGCCAGTAGTCAGGGAGGCGACTGGTCCTTGGGTCTGCTGGCCTCCTTGGGAGTACAGAGAGAGCTCTTCAGTAGGTTGATTGTCATGGTGGTTTGAATGTAATGTCCCCATAGCCTCAGGTGTTTGTGACTGAGCTTTCTATTTAGTCCCAACTTGATGGAATCTTTGGGAGGCGGAGCTCTGCTGGAGGAAGTGTGTCGTCAGGGGAAGACCTGGGAGTTGAGTATAGCCCTGTGTGTTCAGAGATGGCTAATGTTTGCTGGCTGTTATCTTTCTTCTATGGATGTGTGATGAAGTAGCCAATATTCTCCACCATGATGAAGCTTCCTCTGGAAACTGTAAGCCTGGAATAAACCCCTTCCTTCAATAAGCTGCTTCCAGTTGGCTGTTCTGTATGAGGAATAAGATGTATCCCTGGATGCTTTCTCAGCAATGGGAAAGTAAGTGCAACAACAGTGCAGAATTTTGACTGAAATCCATTGTCTAAGGTAGAAGAGACTGACAAGCTTGGAATCACAAGAAGGCTAAGGATGACAGTTAAATAGAGAAAAAAATGCATATATATGTAAAATATATATGCATGTGTATATAATTCATTTCTTATTGCTACAGAAACAAATCATCAAAATTATCACAAACTTATAAATTCACACTTAAAACAATGCAAATTTATTACTTTACAGCTTTGGTGATCAGAAGCCCATCGTGGATCATCTCACTGGGCTAAAATCAAGGTATTGTCATGGCTGCACTCCTTACTGGAGGCTCTAGGAAAGAATCTATTTGCTTGCCTTTATATTTTCCACAAGCTAGAGATTGTTTTCCCTTGGCTCATGACACCATACCACTGTGACCTCTGCTTCTGTTTTCCCATCTTCTCAGGCACTGACCCTCCCGACTTCCTTTGAGAGGAATTTTGTTAGTACACTGAGCCCCGTAAGTAATCCAGAAAAATTTCCCCATCTCAAAATAGATTAATGCATCTGCATTTTTTTTTGCCTCTTGAGCCAACACATTTGCTGGTACCAGGGATTAAGATGTCGACAGCTTTGGGTCATGCACGTTACTCTGTCTACCATAGTTTCCTATTGTTGCTGTAACAGGATAGTTTAAAACAATACAAATTTCTTATTTTATAGAGTCCTGGAAGCTACAAATCCAAAATGAGCTTAACTGGACAAAAATCCTTGGTTTTGTCCTGGCTGCATTACTTGTGAAGACTAGGTGAATCCTTTTCCTTGTTTATTTTGATGCCTTAGAGTCCATCTGCATTTGTTGCCTTCTGTCCCTTTGATCCTCAGTAAAGGTCATTCCAGCATGTTTTTATGCTAACATCCTCTTCCATGTATGGAGATCCTTGTCATTCTATTGGACCCCTTAAAATATGCCAGGATAATCTCCCATCTCAAGGTTATCTGATTAGCAGCCTTATTCTATCTGGAAATTTAATTCTCCTTGGCTATGATTCTTCTTTTGCCAGCTTCCCAGGATTAGGAACCTAGACACTTTGGACAGAAGTCATTGTCCTGCTCATGGTATCGTGGTTGCAATTCAGCACACAGCTCTCTCCCAAACAAACAGAACAGAACAAAAAGAGAAGGTACACAGAGGAACTGAAAGATGAAATGAGAGAAAGGATGAATACAAATTCACGGACTTTACTAGCACTGCTATGCCCAGTGAGTAAGAAAGCTGACTGTGATGGTTTGACCCATGTGTCCCTCACAAATGAATGTGTTCTGAATGCTCACTCCCCAGCTGATGACAGTTTGGGTATTAGAACCTTGTTGGAGCTGTGTTGTTGGGGGTGGGCTATGGGTGTTATAGCCAGCTTCCCCTTGTTAGTGTTTGGGACACCTTCCTGTAGTTGCCACCTGCTGTGATGGAGGTGATGTCCACCCCTCTGCTCATTCCATCGCTTTTCCATGGAAAAAAATTTCATCATGGAGCTTCCCCTCGAGTTTATAAACCAAAGTAAACCCACTTGCCCACAAGCCACTTTTGGTTGGGTTCTTTCTGTGCAGCATGGAGAGAAGGTTGA
Source organism: Zapus hudsonius (assembly GCA_004024765.1). Taxonomy (NCBI): domain Eukaryota; kingdom Metazoa; phylum Chordata; class Mammalia; order Rodentia; family Dipodidae; genus Zapus; species Zapus hudsonius. The sequence continues at coordinate 97,828 of PVHP010001776.1, read as the reverse complement.
CTACAACAGTTTTTGAATCAGAGAGTGGGATGTGTTGTAGCTAATAGAACCCTGATTCTGTGGCTTTGGCCTTTTTGGAACTGATATGCAGGAGGAATGTGGAAGGATTTGAAACCTCGGCCTAAGAGATGCCTTGCAGTGCTGTAAATTCTGGTCAGAGCTGAAAGACCTGAATGCAGTAAGGACTATGGACTGTAAGGTTTGGTTTACAAGGGTGAGAAAAAACTGTCAGAACTGTGCCAGTTTGCACGAGAGGCTTGCTGTGTTCTGCTTTCCTGTGTCCTGAGAACTTGTGCAGAGTTGCTTTGAATAGAAATGGATTGGTGTGAGCATATGGAGATGGACAGAAAGAAATGAAATATCTGGGCTGAAGCTGTTGCCTGTTCAGCTGCAATTGTTTGAGAGATTACAACCATTAAGATTGGGCCAGGTGGTCTGCATTGGGACAGCAGGAAGAATGCATACACTTTTGAAATAAGGGACCTGAATGCCGAAGGAAGTTTCCTGCTCTTCAAAGTTGGCTTTGTTCTTCCTGGATTAACAAATTGGTAGCCCACCTGGTACTATGAAATAGTACCAAATTTGACAAATGTAGGAAGAGAGGTTCATTGGATTTGCAACATGGTTTTGGCCTTGGGCAGTGAGAAGCAGGTGTGTTGGATTGCCTGTGTGGAGACCTGATGGAGCCATGAGGAAGAACCATGGGCTGCAGTGGAGACCCAGTGAAATGCCAGGATTATGAGATGGCTACCAAGGAGAGTTGCCAGCAGTGGATGAAGTTTTCCCAGACTGTGAGTAGCCAAGCTGGAGGGGTGGAATCAGAATTCCAAGAGACTTGTTACTGTCAGACTTGGAGATAGAGTTTGATGTTTTCCCTGTTTGTCTTAAATCTTGAATTGGTTCAATCTGTCTTCGCCATGCCCAATGCTATCTTTTGTACTGTGACTGTTCTGTGCCATTATGGTTTTTTTTTTTTTGGTATTATGGTTCAGTTAAAGATTTTCTATTATGGGGATCTTTGAATATCATTGGAATGGATAAAAAAGTGTGGGGATTTTTAAAGTGATCTGAATGCATTATATTTTACATTATTGTAAGATTATTAGTTTGTGGGGCCAGGGCAGACTGTGATGGTTTGATCCAGGTGTCCTCACAAACAAATGTGTTCTGAATGCTCAATCCCCAGCTGATGGCAGTTTTGGAATTGGAACCTTGTTGGAACTGTGTTGTTGCAGGTGCTCTTATGGAGGTTATAGCCAGCTTCCCTTTGCCAGTGTTTGGCATACCTTCCTGCTGTAATGGAGGTGATGTCTGCCCCTCTGCTCATGTCATCATTTTCCCTGCCGTCATGGAGCTTCCCCTTGAGTCCATGAGTCAAAATAAACCCATTCCTCCACAAGCTGCTTTTTGTTTGGGTTCTTTTCTGTGCAGTGACAAGGCTAACTGCAACATCAACTTAGGGGGAAAGTGTCCAGGGATGTACTGACTATCAGGTCAGACCTAGAACAAAACTGAGTTCTCCGTGACTCTAAAGTATGGCCTTTCCCAGTTAAAATATTAGATTTTAGATGCTAATGAAAATATGTAGTATATATTGAAGGCTGTAAAGGTATATTAAAATAAAGAGGTCATGAAAAAGAATATTGGGATGTTCTCAAAAGATCAGTAACAAGCTGTTTTGTTGAGAAACTGCCAGAAAACCAAGGAGTATGCCAACGGAAAGAGGGAGACAATAATAAGAGAAAAGAGGAGGCAAGTAAATTTTTCACAGACAGTCTTCTATTCATAAAGCAAAAGATTTGGTGAGGTTTCTTTAATGGCACTGTCTAGTGATGGGAACTTGGAGGAAAGTTCTGTGGTCAACATCTACAAATATCCTAAGCCTACAATATATCTACAAATTTCCTAAGCCTTATGTTTCCTTTCTTAGTTGATGGATGGCTGTTGTGCATTAATATGATATTAATGATGTAAACATTTTATGTTCTTAAGAAGTACTGAGTCCCTTTTTGAAATAAATTGAAAAGATATGAGTACATGAAGGCATTAAAACGTAATTGAGAAAGAAAAGATGTATATAAATACATGCATATTACTAAGCACTTTTCTGCCCGATGGGCAAATAAACAAGAAACTGAAGTCAAGAGGGACACAGAGAGAAAGTTGCCACATGGCTTTCACCATTAGATGATCTTTAAATAATCAGACCACAAGGAAGTGCTCAGACAATGAAAGACTGGGCAGGAGATATGAAGGTATGTCCCAGTCTCAACCTTTAGGGCAAAAAATAACATTCAAGCCAATGGATTCTGTCAGAGACCTCAGAACAAAAACTGCTTGAGAACAAGGTTCATATATTTTTAATATTTTATTTATTTGCAAGGAGAGAGAGAGAGAGAGAGAGAGAGAGAGAGAGAGAGAGAGAGAGAGAGGAGAGTGAGAGTGATAGAGAAAGAGAGAATGGGCATACCAGGACCTCTAACTACTATAAACAAACTCCAGATGCATGTGCCACTTTGTGCATCTGGCTTTATGAGCGTACTGGGGAATCAAACCCAGGTTATTAAGCTTTGCAGACAAGCAACTTAACTGCTGAGCCATCTCTCCAGCCCCAAGGTTCATATTCATCTTGTTCAAGATCTAAAGAATAAATATTTGTTGAATAAACAAGGCTGGTTTTAAAAAATGAAAACATAAGAGATTATGAAAAATGGAAAGGCAACAAAAATAAAACTTTCAGAGTATAGGTACAAAAAGAAATATTTAAGACAGAGGACAGGGAAGGTAAGATGCAGAAGGAAAGCAGCTTCCCAGACTGTGGGAATTACTGTTGGAGAAAAAGATTGGTGTTCTGTTTCCATCTCCCTTGGTGGGATAGTTCCTTGGCCTTCACTGACACGATCTGACCTGCTTCTGGTCACTCCTACCTGAGCGTGGTAAGCAGAGAAATTAGGACCTTGCAGAGCTCCCTCCAGTGGTGATGTCACACCAGGTGCTGCCGAGGAGGGAACAGTTTCCAGGTAGATAGATATTCTTATGGGAAAACAGTGTTCCTCTGGGGAACAAAAGATTTTTAAAAGGATAAATAAAGAAGGACATGAGTATGCAAAACTGCAATGACCAGTACTGAAAGCTGTCCTCATTCATATTTGAGATGCACAATTTCAATGTCAAAACTTTCTTTCTGATTGTAAGAGCCATGGTGGGGGAGAACTGCCAGAGACATGGCCCCCCTCAGTAACAACATACAGAGGGGGGTGGAACCAGGTTGACTTCTAGGCTATCCATAATCCCCTACTCCATGGACTGACCCAGTTTGCCCACAGAGGAGGATACCCAGCTGATGGGGGACAGGGAAGAGGGAAATCGGGGAACTGGGTATACCAACCATTATTTGCTCATTTAGGGTATCTAATTATGGATAATAAAGGATAAAAAACCTTCCTTCCTTCCTCCCTCCCTCTCTCCCTCTTTCCCTTCCTCCCTCCCACCTTTCTTTCTTTCTTTCTTTCTTTCTTCTTTCTTTCTTTCTTTCTTTCTTTTTTCTTTCTTTCTTTCTTTCCTTCCTTCCTTTCCTTCCTTCCTTCCTTCCTTCCTTCCTTCCTTCCTTCCTTCCTTCCTTCCTTCCTTCCTTCCTTCCTTCCTTCCTTCCATGTGTTTATGCATTGTATATGGGTGTGCATGTGCCTCTAGCTGCTGCAGATGAATGCCAGTCTAGCTGGCCTGGCAGCTTCTCCTGGCTCTGCTGGTATCACACACCCATCTTCCATGTTGCATCCAACTTCAGTGAGTGCTGGGGAATTAGACTAGTAGGCTTTTTGAGCACTGATCCATATCCCTAGCCCTGTCGAAACCTTTTATATAAAATCATCAGAGACATGAAAAAGGAGGGTGTGTAAGTAAACGCTTTGGAAACAAAACATTTTATGAGTCTGTCAACCACGTAGACTACACTTGCAGGTTCCCAGGCAGTATTTATTTATTGGAGATGGGCAGAAAAAAGCTGAGGGATATCAAGAAATCCTCAGGCTGTGCTACTGATTTTCAACTGAGAATCTTCCTGTATGTGTGGTCACATATGAACTTTTTCAAGAGCTTTAATGATACTCCAAAACATAGGGGTTCAATTGCTTAACCACCCATGTTATAGCCAGACAGGCATTCATTAGCAGTGGCAAGACACACACACACACAAATAAACAAAGATTAATAAAAATAATGAATAAATCAAAGATAAATAGAAACCCTGCTCTTAAGAAGGAGCTAAAAATGATGTCCCTTATGTCTTTTGGAGGGTACAAAGGGAGGGGGGGGGTAAAGGAAGAAGGAAAACAAAACAATGCTTAAAAACATCATATGCACCCTAATTCTATGCTGATAAAAAATAAATTTTAAAAAATCCATTTCTCTTCCATTGCTATTGGATGAACTCTCCACACCAAGACAACATAAATTTGTTTTTCAGAGGTGCTAAGCTCTACGTGAGTCAGATATACTGGAAGCACGGGTTACATTATTCAGGACTGATTTTCAGAGAAAGTATCCATGAGTTTATACCCAAGAGAAAGAACACAAAGATGGAAGTCCTCCATAGAAACGATGAAATGAATGGCTTGTTTCTAAGCCAAGGGCAGGGAGGGCATTCTCTCATCTAGATGAAGAGATGTCATTGGAAACAAAGCTAGAGAGCTCCCGTGACTTCAGTGTGCTTCCTTCTGTGACCTGCTCCCTGCTGGACATGCATTTCCTTCCCAGCAACCCAGGAGGCCTGCAACAGGCCACCTTTGGGAAAGTTTGGCTGTGTTGCTGCAAGTGTCACTATGGAGGTAAGACCAAGAACTCTCTGGACACGATTAAGACCCATGACTCGTGGTGAACCTCTCTATGTGATAAGATAATGTATATAAAAAAAGAAAGAATATTTCTCCATAATCAGTTATTTTCATCCCTTTCTGCCAGCCCCCATTCCTTTTATTACTTCCTTGTACCTCTCTATCTAAGCCCCTTGAAGGCAGAACCAAGCCTACTTCTAAAAAATCACAGTATCTCAATACCCAGTAGAGTGCCTGGCATATAAATATTCAATAAAGATGGAATGAGTGAGTGAGTAAATGAATGAGTGAGTGAACTCAGCACGTCTCTGTAGAGAGAGAAAGGAGAGTGATGGAGTCCAGGAAAGGGAAGTGGATTTAAGGAGGAAAACTTCTATATCAGTGAAAGTTTTTAATCCTTCTGTTTATACAGTATTTCACTGAAATGCAAGGAAATATGTTCTTTTCTCCCACATTCCAACTGTGCACATTTGTGCAAGCCATAAAGACTGCCTTGAGACTCATTTGATTGCTTCTGAAATGGAATAATACTTACTTTGTCTATCTACTATCTGCAGGGATGTGGTAAGGACCATTGATTTAATGTGCACGAACCCTTCTGTAAACTAATAAGCAATTAAGCTGTTTTTTACTTAAATGGAAGATGATACAAACAAAAGCACTAGGAGTCATGAGTGAAGTGATCAGGGCATGAGAGAAATGTTGATACTATGCCATGCATGTGGCTCACGTGATCCTAAAAGTAATTAGAATAGTACTGCAAATTCAATACCACTGCCTTTTATAGATTAGGATACTTATTTAAAAAGTCATGTGACTTTCTCAAAGTCACACAACTAATAAGTAACTTAAATGAGATAAGAAGGTCTCTTTTTACCCACATGATAATGCTACTCTCACTCTTGTCTAGAGAAGTTTCTCTTTTTCAGATGGCGGTGATCACCGGGATAACTCAATAGACACCATAGTGCTGAGAAGAAATGACAGTGGAGTGTTCAGCACTGGGACATCTCTATCACACTTCCCGAGGCTCAGGGTCTATTGCAGAAGAAGTGGTGGAAAGATTGTAAGAGCCAAAGGAAGGGTAGGACTGCTTACAATGCAAACTTCCAGACACAAAATGGCCTTGATATTCATGACTTTGCACTGCCTGATAATACCTACACATTATGGGAGGAAAAGATGATGACACTGAAACAAATCAGAGACTAATTGAGGGGGGAAGAGATATGGGGAGTGTGGGGAGGGAATCATAATGGCCTATGATCCATGATTATGGAAGCTATCAATAAAAAGTTAATAAAAACAAAAAAGGAGGTCTTTTGTTGAATGCTGTCTATTCCAAATTAAGTTCATCAATTAACACAAAAGTATATTAGCCAAAAGGCACTATAGTTCTCTTGCCGTTTCGCCATCATTTCATTTTTTAAAAATTTCTTCTAAGTTCAAACTTATATTACACAACAAGGTATGTTTTCCTACATACTTTTAAGTGATTTCAAGTGGGTCATGAGCCATAAAGCAGGACAGAAGAAAGATTTTGTGTTTCTTAAATAAAAAAAGGATGTTCACATTATAGAAAACCAATGTACCATGGATTCAGTGGGGGAAAAGAATTGCACTTTTCAATCCAATATTGAGTCACCCATTGTCAAACAAATGACAGTGACATTTGTTTGTAGTCTGTCTTCATTTCCTACTCAGGATGTTTTGTCAGAATTAAGATGTCACATTCTCCCAGGAGAAATAGAGCCTTGGAGGAGGACAAGGAAGATTAGGCCTGTCCATCAGTGTGAGCTCAGCGCATTGTTCAAGAGCAGTGTGCTTTGCACGTTATTTCTGTGACCTGGACCGGGGTCCAACATGTGTAGCTGGAAGGGATAGGAAGGCATGTCCTTGGAAAGCTCATCAGCTGCTTTCTGTGTCACTCAAGTTTAAAGGAAAACATTCTGAGGGTAGCTTTGGGGGATGGGTAATAGATTCCTGGAAATGACAGCAATCACTTGTTATGTGAGCATGAGTTCAGATTGTTCTAGCATCGTGCTTTGGAATTCATGTCCCAGACACCCTTCCTCTGCATGTTCCCATCTTCTCTCTTCAAATTCCCTGAAGACATAGCAGGCCTCTGGCCATTGTCCCTGATAACTAGTGTGCATGGTCCATGGGCTCTGCCCAGGTAAGGTTTACCATGGCTCTTAAAAAGGGACTTTTGCTCAGTGCCAAACTTGCCTGTCTTTGTCAACCTCCAGCCAGAGTCCCTGGAGGACATTTTATTATTCTGCTTCATATTCCTTCGTAGCATATTCCATTCCTGTAGGAGAGGTACTACCTATGATGGGCTCTGCAGCCTTGGACAAATGGTTATTTCTGTACTTCTACTTCATAGTTACTTTCAGGAATAAGTAGGTTAACATAGCTAAAGTCTGCCTAGCAGACAGTAAAAACTCTATGAAAATTTGATTAAAAAGTAATAAAACAATAGCAAATAAAAAAAACCCTGATCAGGCTGAGTATGTAGCTCAGTGGTTGACTATATCCCTAATTATCTACCAACTCCTGAGTTCAAGTTCCATCATCAGAAAATTTATAAATAAAATAAATTATAACAATAATTCATTAGCTATTAAAGATGCTCATGCTTCTGTGTTTTTAAACCACATTTGTTACATATGTTACTCATAGATTACACATATGACATCTGCATGTATATGTGTCTGCATATAGATAGATATACATATGTCACTCTGCAGTTTGGTAATATGCATATATTACAGAATCATATGATGTAATACACTTACACCTTTAAATGAACTTGTAGTCCAAGAGAAAACTTGATGTATCTAATCAAAACTTTAGGAGCAACATATGGATGAGCGCCTTTGGACCCAGGAGAGATCTCTGTGGTAGGAGGCCCTGAGTTCCAGCCTCAACATCACAATAAACCAGAAGCCACACATGGTGGAATGGGATTCTAGCAGAGTAAGAGCCAAACCCTCCTGCAGGTCTTTTTCATCCTTAGAAACCACAGGCAGACACCCAGCCCTGAGATTAACTCATTTTATTAAATATCACCTGGGCCAGTGTTCTTGCTCTGAGCTGTGCTAGTATGTTAGAAAGCAAGATAGCATCGGTGAGATAACAACAGAAGTCAAAACTTTGATTTTTTTCAGTACTTAGGACTGCACGAGGCCATTTATGCACAGACAGGGATGACCATCTCCTTCACTACCTGAAGATTCAAAATGATGTCGCTTATATGATATTATGACATGCAGCCCGAGTCTAGGCCAACCTCACTGCTTTTCTGTCTTGTCTCTTCACCTCACACAAGTATCATCTGTGTTCCATGCCCAGCGACCTTCTTCAGACAGGGCTTCATCTGCTTCTTCTCTTTTTTGGCACATTTTTTTTTCTCCATAAATCACTGATGGACACTGAAGATTGCACTGCACATGTGAGAGGCCCAGGAAAGGGTCTTCATTGTCCAGCAAACCAGCAAACACCAGCATCTTTAATAAACATCCCTTTCGATAGCTCTGCTCACCTCTCCCCAAATTTTTTCTTCTGTGCTGGGTTCTTCTTTCCCTCAAGTGTCTCTCTCATGGTAACAAGCAATCCAATTCACTGAAAACTAGTATATCCATCTGCTGTCTTTACCATGATGTTGCTGGGACAAATACTCAATCAAAAGCAGCTGATGGGAGGAAAAGGTGTATTTTGGTTTATAGTCTCCAGGGGAAGTTTCATGGCAGCAGGAAAAGATGGAAAAACAGCTGCTGGGCATGACAACCTTGCCACAGCAGGTGATACCCCAAAGCTTACTCCTAGCAACACACCTCCTCCAGCAAGGCTCCACCTCCCAAACTGCCACCAGCTGGGACCCAAGCATTCAAAACACATGTGTTTATGGGGAATATCTGATTCAAATCACCACAGCACCTCAGCAAAATAACAGTGGAGAAGGAACTGAACAGAGGTCCAGGAGGAGAATGGAGCCCTGTGGTCAGGGTGAGAATCTGTAGTCTGTGACTCTGGAGTCCAAATCCCAGCTCTGTCATTTCTATTATCACTATCATCACCATCACCAACATTATCATCACCATCATCATCATCACTATCTTCACCATCACCAGCATTACCATCATCACTATCATCAGCATCACCAACATTACCATCATCACCATCAATATCATCACCATCACCAGCATTACCATCATCACCATCACCATCATCACTATCACCAACATTATCATCACCATCATCATCATCACTATCTTCACCATCACCAACATTATCATCACCGCCACCATCACCAGCATTTCCATCATCACTACCATCACTGTCATCATCATCATCACCACCATCACCATCATCACCACCACCACCATCATCACCATCACTATCATCACCATCACCAACATTACCCTCATCACCACCATCATCACCATCACTATCATCACCATCACCAACATTACCATCATCACCACTATCATCACCATCACCAACATTATCCTCATCACAACCACCATCACCATCACTGTCATCACCATCACCAACATTACCATCATCACCATCACTATTATTACCATCAACAACATTATCATCACCGCCACCATCACCATCATCATTATTATCACCATCACCAGCATTTCCATCATCACTACCATCACTGTCATCATCATCACCACCATCACCATCACTATCATTACCATCACCAACATTACCCTCATCACCACCACCATCACCATCACTATCATCACCATCACCAACAGTACGCTCATCACCACCATCATCATCACTATCATCACCATCACCAACATTACCCTCATCACCACCATCATCACCATCACTATTATCACCATCACCACCATCATCACCAGTAGCAGCTCACAGTGTACCACCTCTCCTCTGTTGGTAACTCATTTTCCTCTCTGTGCCACTGACTACTCTTTTTGAAAAAAAATCTAAGGAGGGGATAATAATACTCTGCACTTTCTAAATAAGAAGAATGATGAGTAGGAATGAACCTTGAAAATACATTCAGCACCACGAAGATATACAGGAACCATCACTGGATTCCAGTTCAGAACTTGTTCTTGATCTACATGGCTGAGAAAGGAGGTTTGCATTGAATCCCTAAGTCAACTTTCCAAGGCACACAGCTCAAGCCCAGCACATCTCTCCCCAGAGACCAATCCGTGATGGTCATTTGACACACTCACAGCCATTTCCTTCAAAGAAAATGCTCATTCATTATACAATAAACCATTTCCCAGGCACAGGTTCCTTCTCCCCTACAATGAGACAAATACTGTTGGATTTTTTTTTTGTTAATTTTGTTTTCTTTACAGTCTAACCACCTAGATTCCCACTTCTTTCACTAAAGGATTAACTCTTTCTGCTCCAAGGAGCTTAAATTCTTTCTGTTTAAGCATCAATGTATTCATTCAGAGTCTGAAAATACACAGGATAAAGACACAATTTGTCTTTTTCCATGGAGCCTGGCTCCTCTCTTTCCTGAATCTCTGTATCCTGACTAGTATTGATACTGAGCCTTCATAACCAGGACTCTAGAGGGGATCACTATATTTCATGGCTGGTGGTCTCTCTGTCCTTCCAGGGCTCAGGGTTTAGGGTTTAGCTAACGGCTTCAATAACTGAAGATCTTGAACCCTAGAATACTCTCATTTGCAGGACTTTCAACAAGCTCCACCTGAACACTTCCTGTCAGGTAGCCTAGGTGGGCTTCCTGCTTCCCTGACTCTGAGGACTCAGGGCTGCCGTGACAGAGCCTACCTGTTCCCTGATGCCTCCTCGGATTTGCAGCATGGCCCAGGGAGTCACAAGACCCAGGATTGCATCCTGATGTGCACATTTCCTGCCTACACATTTCTTGCATCCTGATGCACACATTTCCAGCATGGACATATCCACTCAGCCTCTGAGTCTCCATTTCTCTGTCTGCAGTTTCCCCAGGTGACTGCTGTAATGACCCAATGAGGTAAGAAGGGCAGAAGTGGCTTCTTCAGCAGCCAGTACCAGAGAAGGTTTCAAGCATTATTAATTGATCTTGGGTGCTTACCTGCTCCCCTACCATCCATCTGACTCCTTAAAAGTTCCGTCTCTTCCAGATGTTTCTAGTGCTGACTTTAGCTGCCTGACCTTTGTTGTTATTTATATCTCTTTAAGAAAACATTGACCTTTGCATGTAATGCCTGGAAAATGATTTGTGTCAGCTTTCTATGTCCGTTAAATAAATTTGATGTCTTTCTCAAGCCTCAGTTTATGCTGAAAATTCAAATGCAAATGAGACATCTAATTCTAATATTCAGGCCTTGCTCAGATCTTGGTCAATAAAGCTAATGGGAACCCTCATGGAGAACACGGTCCCCATGGGCTCTGTTTCTTTGTTAGGGATTAAAGAATATGGTGAGGGTGTGGTGGTGCATCCCTTTAATCCCAACATTTGGGAGGCACAGGTAGGAGGACTGCCGTGAGTTCAAGGCTAGCCTGGGACTACCTACAGAGTGAGTTCCATGTCAGCCTGGGCTAGAGTGAGACCCTTCCTCAAAAATTAATTAAATAAAGAATATGGTGAAAAATGACCATAATGTGGTAAAAAAAAATATTTTCTGAAGTCACGTTAATTTGTGCTTCACTGTAAGTCAAATCAAGTGCTTGATGTGAACAATTATTTGTTGAGTTTTGCCCTGAGTAGAACTGTTCTCAATGTTGTGGAAAGTTCAAGAAAACCAAGACATGGACTCTTCTAGAACAATATAATAAACCTTATCTTTTGAGAAGAATAAAACATTACATTGTAAATCCTAAGACTGGATTTTCTAAGTGGAGTCAGGATTCCCAAACTCTATCTTTTGGTTAACTTAAAATTAATTATCCTGGTGTGGTGGTGCACACCTTTAATCAAGCACTCAGGAGGCCAAGGTAAGGGGATCACTTCAAGTTCAAGGCCAACCTGGGACTACAAAGTGAGTTCTAGGTCAGCATGGGCTAAAGTGAGACCCTACCTCAGAAAAAAATTAATTAAAATCTAGCATACATTAAAATGCAGCACTTAGTTACAGTTCACATAACAGCTTCTCTCAGCTTTCCAGAATTTTATGTGGACTTCTATGACTGCTATTTTCCATTTTTCATCTTCCATAAATATTTGTAGAATGACCAAACAATTTCCTTGTCTTTTCTACATACAGGAAACTGGTATCTATAGTTCAAGAGCTATTGCTCAATATCTGATTCAGCACATGGCCAGCCAAGCTGCATGCTGAGTGATCTAATCCCATGGAACCCTGAGAACTGACATGTTTGAGTGACCTAGAAAAGGGTGGGAATTTAAAGAAATGGACAAGTTATCAATGCAGGGAACCAACCTGTGGTATTATACACATGGCTGACCCGGCCTCACAGCTTGTGAGTCAGCCCACTGTGGTTAAAAGAGTTCCTGAAATATTCATCGAAGGAGGAAGGATTCCCCTTCTTTCCTGCCATGGCCCAGGGTCCCTGACTCTCCTTAGTTTGTGTTCCTAAGTCCCAGGCTTGCTCTGGCTTCTCTCTCTGGCCCTTCATAGGTTTGAAGAGGGGCCCTGTCACTCTTTACTGACCTTTGCTCCATTTCCCTATGCTCATCCTGCCTCTTTGGTATCATGTATAATCCCACAAAAATACTTTTATCTAAGAGACTTTCATGGTCTGGTTTCCTCCTGGATAGAGAGAATTTGTATGTGCAAAGGAAAATTGAGGAATTTGACTTATTAACTATGACTCTTTGATTAAAAAATAATTTATGTTTATCTACCTCTCCCAGCTGGAAATATAGAGGTAATGCCTACTTTGGGTAATTATGAAATCAAGACTGAATGAATACATATGTGAGTTACAGGGACAAAGACCTCATTGAACTAAGAGCAGTTTTCTCCTGATCACCAACCACTCCCAGCTGAGGCCTCAGTTTCCTCTAAGACTCTGAGAGTAATGTGATATCCCTGCTAAGACAGAAGGCTTAGGAAGGTCTCTTGCTAGAGAGATTTCAGATTTTCCTACATCTGCTGCTTCATCCTGCTCTTCAAAGATTGCTTCCTGTCCAATCTCTTATGGCTCATCTCAGGAGGATCCCCAAGTTCAATGCAAGCCTCATGGTTAGCTCATCAAGAGTTAAATGTAGTGCAAATCTAGGTATCAGTAATAATAATACCAAGAGAGTCATGGGTAGCAAGATGACCTGGCATAAGAAGGTATGTTGTAGTAGTAAACTTATTTTTCTTACACCTTAAGGTTTTATACTGCTTTTGTTTATGCATAATTTTGCCTTAATAAACTAGATCTAAGTTACTCCTTACTTTCAGAGCCTCGTCCTATTGCTTTTCTGAGGGGAACCTACAGTCCTCTTTCCTCAATATATCAGCAATGTGAGCACATTGACAAGAAAAATGAGAAAGATTGCTAAAGCAGACCAATCAAATTATGTTAGGTGCTTACAGGAGCCCATGCTTTCAAATGTTTGGCTTCCTACTATGTCCTTAAGAATGATGTCTAAATACAGGGATGGGATACCATCCAGCAAGCTGTTGAAGCCCCCAAAACATTATGGGCCATTGCCAAGGCTCTCAGATGCCCACCAGAATGAGATGGCAAGACCTATTGCTGAAGACCACATAAGCTTGGGCTACAGGTCACTGAAAAATCAAGCTGGAGCTGAGCTGGAAACCTCCTCCCTGTTAACCATTAGCCTTCGAGTGTCCTTGATGTGTCCTTTGGGAAAGATGAAACTGACAATCCCATGCTGCGCAGTGACTTGTTCACATCTGCAGTGTTTGATGCTGCACTTTATCTACAAATGAATGAGAAGAAGCCCACCTGGATGTGTCCTGTTTGTGACAAAAAAAAGCTGCCTATGAAAGTCTGATATTAGATGGGCTTTCCCAATGACTGCTCTGATGTGGACAAGATTAAATTTCAAGAAGACGGTTCTCGGTGTCCAATGAGAACGAGGAAAGAAGATATAAAAGTGTCCAGCCCACCATGTCCAAAAATAGAAAGTTGAAGTGTCTTCAGTAAGTCTTGTTCAGTGACCATAGCTAGTGAATCAAATAAGAAGAAAGTGGATATTATTGATCTAACCTCAGAAAGCTCTTCTGACAAAGAGGAAGACCCTCCTGCCAAAAGGAAATGCATCTTCATGTCAGAAACACAAAGCAATCCAACCAAAGAGTTTGGATTTTCTTTCCCTTATTCTAGTTGATTCCCAGCAGTACTGTTCCCCTATGTTTTTTGGATAGTCTCACCTCACTCTTAACAGCCAGCAGTACATCTGTCACTACCATCAGCTCCCATGAAAGCAGTACTCCTATTAGTTCATCCTAGCAGGAGTGAGACAGGGGTCATAATCAGCAGTGGAAGTAACCTACGTGACATCATCTCATTGGACTAATGGAGGACTCAGTTGATTCTGGGACTCAGTCATCAAACTGCTCTTGGATTTCTGGTCCATGGAACCTATTTTTTTAATTGAATATTTATTGAAATGTCAGATGGACTCTTTGGCTTTCCGAGAAAGGACTCCAGCAAGAATCTCATGGCACGGGGGCCTCTTCTCATGCTGTGCACTGAGCATCAGATCCATTCAGATATATGGTGTCTTCTTGAACACTGGATTTCAATTCATAGGTGACTAGATGGATCCAACACGCCAGTTCAGATTTTTGTTACAATAAACAGCAATAAAATTATGTAAATACTTAAACTTTTCTGATTAAAAAAAGATGTAATTATTGATTCTAGAATTAAAAAAAATGTTCATACTCATTTAATAATGCTACTCTCACTCTTGTCTAGAGAAGCTTCTCTTTTTCAGATGGTGCTGACCACTAGGATAACTCAAAAGACACCATAGTGCTGAGAAGAAATGACAGTGGAGTGTTCAGCACTGGGACATCTCTATCACACTTCCCGAGGCTCAGGGTCTATTGTGGAAGAGGTGTTGGAAAGATTGTAAGAGCCAAAGGAAGGGTAGGACTGCTTACAATGCAAACTTCCAGACACAAAATGACTTGATATTCATGACTTCACAGTGTTTGATAACACCTACACAAGACCTTCATAATAGGAGGAAAGGATAATGACACTGAAACAAAACAGAGACTAATTGAGAGGGGGAGGAGATATGAAGGAGGCTGGGGAGGGAATTATAATGGTTTATTATCTACAATTATGGAAGCTATCAATAAAAAGTTTTAAAAAGTCAAAAAAGCATTAGAGAAAAGAGAAGAATGATGGTTAAATTCACATCCTTGTCGTTGATCCTTGAAGGTAGATGGAACCCATATCACCTCATCAGTTCGTCATCCTTGTCTCCAGCTCTGTCTCCATCTTTATTTCTACAGAGACATATAAACTTCTCAGTGTTTTTGTATATGTCATTTATATGTCTTCTTGTCACTGTACATGGGTAGTTTGGTCTCTACTTTGGTCTGATTAAGTGTTCGGGTGAATGTTGATGATGTCTTTATCCTAGAGGTTTTCATGTGTGCCCATGAATTATGATTTGGGATCTGGGAGTTGGGCTATCACTGACAGAAAGGAACAGGTCTTCTGCTCTCCAGCCTGAGAGGCAGAAGGACCTGGTGCCTGTATGTTCACCGTCAGAGGTTAGTATTTATGTCTCCTGTCTTCCCCTGCACAGTTGTATGTTCTAAAATGGAGAGGGGGTTAAATAAGGCCAACAAGGATGGCCCTTGACAATATTGGGTAATTCTACAGTATTAGGATTTAAACTTAAATAAAAGATGCTACACACTCTCTCCGTAAAGCTAGGAAGCTTAGCACCAAGGGTGTAGTCCAGTCAGGCTGCCTTCTCCTTCCCACTACCTCCCTATTTCCTGGAATGCACCTTGCCAGACACCAGGGATACAAAAACACCTAAGACATGGTGGCTGCTACTTAGAACTCTGAGCCACAAAGAAATGTAGAGAATGAGATTTTAGGGCACAAATTAAAGAGTGACCAACTGCTGGTTCAGCACATTCCAACAGAGAAAGAAATGAATGTGAAGATCCCAACTGTGTCATGCTTAGAGTCTGGGCCAAAGGGAAGCCATCAAATTACCACACCTAACCAAAGGACCAGTGGTAAACCTGAGACACACAAAACATATAAAGAAAGAAACAAGGCCAGATGATTTTGTTTTCCTGGAACCAAGAAGTGGCCCAACTAGACTTAGTGGTTTTTCTTTGAGGTATTTTTTAAAAAATATTTTATTTATTCATTTTCAAGCAGAGAGAGAGAGAGAGAGAGAGAGAGAGAGAGAGAGAGAGAGAGAGAGAGAGAATGCACCAGGGCCACCCAGGGCCACCACCTTGTGGGGCTGGCTTATATGGTCCTGGGGAATTGAATTGGGGCCTTAGGCACTGGAGGCGAATGCCTTAACCTATGAGCCATCTCTCCAGCCCTCCTTGAGGTGTTTCTGTATGTTGCTTGATTGCTTCCTTCTGCTGCCATAGATGGACCATTGCTTCAAGCTCCTAAGAAGATGAGGGTCCCACAAGTATGAACCAAGAGTAGATAACTACTCCATAGGCTACACCCTGCAAGGGTGGGACTCAGCCTCTCTGGGCATCTCTGCTGGTCCTGTTCCTGGGCCAATAGAGTTCTCTGGCACTTGACTATGTTAGTAAGGTATTTTTGAAAGGAAGTATTACTTCCTTTCAAGGATCCGTATCAAGCATCTATTTGTGAGTGGTTCACGTCATTCTTCCAGCATCTGCAGTTCATCAGCTAGTTAGTGCATGATAAGGATGACACTATGACAGTTGCATTCTTGGCCTTCTTGAGGAACCATGGGCTGTGCTGTCACTTATCTAAGCATCTGGATGAAATGAATGATTTGCATGAACATGAGACAAGATCGCCTGGCCAGGCTACTTCTGGGTTGTGCCAAAGAATCCATCATTGACACTCAGGTATCAAGTGGCCGAAGCTGTGAAACAACAGAGACAGAGAAATTCAAAAAACAATAAATTTTTACCCAGCCAGAAACTGGGTCATCTTTACATCATTTGTTGGTGTCCAGAGAGTGGAAGAAAAGGGATTAAAGATGTGGATACTAAAAAGGATTTCATTCGGCCTATCAGAGACTGTAACAGACTCTATGCCACAGTTTACCCATCGGCATCCAGCGCTCACAGCTGGGTACCACTATGCCCAGGGAACTCACACTCCGTAACATGTGTCTGGCTCAAAAAGCACATTGCAGGAGCAATGTGGTGTTTTCTCCACAAAAAGCTAGGCTCCTTTTGTCCACACTGCCAGGTCACGTAGGCACATTGCAGCCAAGAGACCAACAGAGTTGTTTGATAGATCTAGCCAGGTTGTTGATGACCATCCAAAACACAGGTGAGCTTCCTTTTATGTATGTCTTCCCTTCTCTTCTCAGTCTAAGTGAGTTCTTCTTTCTCTCAGACATGGACCTTTTGTTCAAGCCGAACCAATTTATTCAACACCTTGTCTAGAGTACACTTTATCAGAGAGAAAGTCAAACTTTAGCAGATACTTTCCAAACATCATCATTTAAACTGGATTCTGAATGAGCCAAGAATGAGGCCATGGAGTCACGGGACTGAGTGAGGAATGGCTTGAATGGATAGATGTCAGCCATTTCTGCAGTTTCTCTATTGACCTCGACTTTTGCATCCATGTTTATACCCATACTCACACAACCAGCCCGCTGCCTGCATTTCATTGGAGAGAAAGCCAAGTTTCAGAAGTGAAGTGACTTCCCCAAGGACACATGACTAGAACGGGAGCTTGAACAGTGAAGTTTCCAGTTCCATACCCCACACAAATGCTGCAGAAGATCCTCGCCTCAGACATGTCTTCAGGTTTCCCTGTTCCAATGTTGATGTCCCTGAACAGTATATACAGCCTGTCCTCAAAGCTGCCTGCCCGGCATGCAGTGGTGAGCACACCCATGGGGTCCTTCACCATCTCCTGACTCCCCAAACTTTAACTTGGTCACCTCCTATTATCCCTGTGGGTGAGGAAAAGATTAGCACCCATGGACTATGGGGTTTTCCAACAATGGAAAGATGACGTCAATGGTGTATTAGCCTCATGTACCACATCCTATACATTCACAGGAGTTCACGATACATTCCGGGCCACATGGCATTGTATTTGGAAACAGAGAATAACTACTCACGAGGAAGGAAGACTTTGTAGTATCAAAAGGTGAGGTGCCCCTGTTTCCCCTGGATTACGTTGGTTATATATACGTAAGAAGAAGCAGGAAGTGCTTCTGGGCCATTTGATAAGGAGCATTGTTTGGTGAGGGGCCCTTGTCTGTGGGAGCAGCAGAGAAGAGCAACCCTCAGCTAGGCAGTTTGAATTCACCCCATACAACCGCAGGACAAATTGTTGGGCTTCAATATTAAGCCATCCACAGGGCCCTGCCAGGAGCTCCTGTGTTCCCTCCAGCTGGTGCTTCCCTCTCTGTGTCCGCATGTAAGGGCTTACCAAATCAGGCTTTAAGAATCCACTTTTCCACTCTGGCCACATTTTGCTACCCTAGAATCTGTCCTGGCTGGGAAGACATCCAAGTTACAGATGTGGAGCTCTATGCATACTCCAGGGACCATCAAATCCAGGGAGTTGGTTTCTGGGGAGCCCATCTGTCCATCTCAGTCCTTTCTGGAGTGCCCTCTCAAGATCAGGGGATTGGAATGGGCCCTGCCTGAGATGAAACAGACCCCAGAAGTGGTTAGGGTCTCAAACTATGATGTGATCCCTGTGTCACACTATGGTGAGAATCAGGAAAAGTAGCCACTGTAGCTACTTAGACTGTGTGGCTATTTTTGTTCATGAAACCCCAGGCATTTTTTTTTTTTGGTTGCATGCTGCCACTCACAGCACACACACACACACACAAGGTCTGGAAGCTATTTGAAGTGCAAAGACATGCACAGACTTGTGCAGAGCAAAACTGAACACGTTCCCGGGTAGGCAAATGACAGTAACAAATCTATCTGCATGAAGGTCATGGGGGCATCTCTGCAGTGCTTCTGGATAAAAAGTTGCCAAAGAAAGTCCATGGTTGCGACATTTTCTCTGGGCCCAAATGCAGTTGAGCTTGGAACAAGACTGTGGCATGATTTATGGAGTGTCCAGAAAGGGGTTCCTGGAAGGTCAGGAAAGGAGAGTCTGAAGGCTGGCTGTCTTAGCACTCAGCTGGCAAAGGCTGGGATCTCCCTGCCACACTGCATACAAATGGGATCCCGACTTGCATTGAACCCAGTCTCTTTCACTCCTTAGAGCCCACAGCAGACTTCATGTAAAGGTCAGATTTGGAGTTTCTGAACCAATATCAAAAGGGATGCGATTAACTCGGTTTCTTACTTAGCAATATTTCTAACCTCTCCTAATATTTTTCCCTCTTCCCTCCCTTCTTCTCTGCCCTCCCCCTTTCCTCTTCATTTTTCCTGTTGATCTTTTCAGAGCTAAGCTGAAGCAATGGTTGGTTATACATTTTCGTTTTTATATGTGTGCAAGGTATGTATCCATATGTGTACATGTATCTATGTATGTGTGGGCACATAGTATGGGTGCACATGCCTATGTGTGAGCCTGCATGTAGATACCAGAGGTCAATGTCAGATGCCTTCTTCAATCGCTCTCTACCTTAGTCTTTGAGACAGGTCACTCACTGAATCCAGGGCTAGTTTAGCTAGCCAGCTTGCCTTAGAGAATCACCTGTCTCGCCCCCCCAAGAACTAGGATTATAATCCCTTACCTCCACACCTGACATTTGACAGGTGTGCTGAAGCTCTAAAGACAGGTCCTGATGCTTGCAAGGCAAGCACTTTACCTCCTGAGCCATCTCTCCAGCCCTAGTTAGAGCTCTTAATCGGAATATTGCTTCCATCTCAAAAAAGGTCCAAGGGTCCCTTAGACTAAGACGGTGGACTGCGTTCTTCCCTGGGCTGTGAGTGGCATCCCTGAGACATATCCCCTAGATACCCTTTCCCCATCTAAAAGTGTGGGCCAAGTTGTTCAAGAGAGAGGAATGAAGGCAGTTTACCACCATGTGCACTAAGGGAGAAAAGATTGATTCGGAGTCAGTTTCAAGGGTTTCAGTCCATGCTGAGCTTGACATACTCCATTGATGTGAGGAGACAAAATGTGATTTTGTTTTGTTTGACAGAGCATGTGACAGAGCAAGTTATTTACGTCATGTTGGCCAGGAAGGAGAGAGAGAGAGAGAGAGAGAGAGAGAGAGAGAGAGAGAGAGAGAGAGAGAGAGAGAGAGAGAGAGAGAGAGGAAGAAACAAGGGATAGAATCTTTCCAGGGCATGCTTCCAGTCACCTAGTATTTGCTCTGAGTTTCCCTTCCCTCTGAGTTTCTCCCAATGATGTCCTAAAATTATGACTCATCCATTGATTGAGTCAGACAGAGCCCTCCTGATCCAATCACCTCTAAATGATTGGATCCACCAGCTGGGGACCAAGCCTTCCATCCATAAGGAGACATTTTCTGTATAAGCCAAATCAAGAATAGACATCAGGGCAGGAGAGATGGCTCAGTGGTTAAGGCACTTGCCTCCAAAGCCTAACAACTCATTCTCCAGTATCCGTGTAAAGCCAGTTGCACAAAGAGGTACAACATCTGGAGTTCATTTACAGTGGCGGGAGGCCTTGGCACTCTCATTCTCTGTGTCTGCTTCTCTTCTCTCTCTTCTCTATAGCTCTCTCTCTCTCTGCTTGAAAATCAATAAATAAAACGTTTTCAAAAGAATAGATATCAGATAACTCATGATCCAATCCTTACTTTCTGCTGTGAGTCCTTGGACAGGCTACCTTCCCCATCGGAGCCTTACTGTCTCATCTGTAAGAACACTAGTGCTAGGTTCAAAACACGTCTCTTGTTTTTAAATTCTTGTTTGCGTTCATTGTGGACATTGCTGTAGACTGACAGGATTTAGCTCCTCTTCACAAATGTCACCCTGAATGAACAGGCTTACAATGTAAGAAGCTCTTGGTAGACTTCCCAAGCTGAAGAAGAGAACAGTTGTTCCAATCTGACCCTGGAGCTTTGGGTGCTGACTGTGGTCTGTCTTCTTAGCTCCCTCCATGTCTGGCTCCCTCCTCAGTGGCCCATTTACCACCCACTAGAGCCAGGAAATGCTGACCTCTTTCTCACTTCCTTTGGAAACCAGACATAAACTTGGAAGTTAAAAAAGGAGAACTTTTACCGAAAGCATCCATACAGTGGAGAAGGGAGGAGGCATTTCTGAATCCAGGCTTCTGAATATATTTGGGAGCCAAGCTCAGAACACTGGACTCTGTGTCTAGGTTGTCTTGGGACTGAGTTTAGAGATTTGATGAGAGTTTTAGACTCTCAGTAGACTAGTTTGTTCCCATCTTTATGGAAACTAAATTCCTGTGTTACCACAAGACTTCAGATAGTCTCCCAAGCTGGCTCTAGGTTGGGAATATGACCAGTGTTTACAGAGAGGAGTGGCGAAGGGCGGGTACCAATGAAAGATCCCCTCCTTCTGCTCAGAGCCATTTCCATGGGACTATTCACCAGGGCTGGTTCTGGCAGCTCATTCCTGCTGGACGAGGCAAAAGAAGAACATCTGGACTTCTGTTCCAGAGACAGTTATGTCTCTGGGGACAGAAAACCAGATTCAGAAATTCATTTGTGGAAAGAATCACTGGTTAGTTGATTTTTTTTCTTTTTGCTCTGCCTTTAAACTTGGATTTTGTCTTTCTTGATTACAGATCATTCTCATTTCCCTGGCATGAACCAGCCCTACATTAGGGGAGTCGTTTAGAGTCTTGGCCTTCATTTTACGGCTGTGGCAAGGGATTGCCAAGAGCAGTTGGTTGGGAAAGGGGTGGAGTTCTGAGATGATGCTTATTTGGGACAATGAAATTAAAAATCAAGGCAGGTACCTTGTGACAGATAAGAAGCTCTTCTACTTAGAGAGGAAGGAGATCTCTTGAGATGTGTGTGAGGACAGAAAAGATGACGTTCTTCATTGACTCAGTTGTAAAATACTTCTGACCAACTGGAGTGGGGGATCAGTGGTGGAGCACTTGCCTAGTATGTCTGAGACCCTAGGTTCAATCCTCAGACCTGGAAAAAGAAACACTGAACCAACTTTCACACATCCAAATGCCTCTATTTAACTCCAGATGTTATAGTTGATAATAGCAGGAGAGCATCTGCAATGGATACCTCTAATATTTATATGCTGTAGCTTTTGAAAGACTACATTTTTCATAAATTATTACATGGCATTAATAGAGATGGCCTTTTTTCTTGTCACTGTGCCTAGAAATCCTTAGGATAAAACAGAATTGCCTTCCTCTTCCTCACCTAAATCCCTTATAATAACCATGACCCTTGATCAAATCTGTTGGAGTTATGCCAATAATCCCCATTTTTCCTTTCACAGTTAGAAACAGAAGGGCAAATGGCATCTTAAAACTATATATTCTGGGGTTGGGGAGACGGCTCAGAGGTTAAGGGCACTTGCTTGCAAAGCCTGCTGGTCCTGACTTGATTTCCCGGAACCCATGTAAAGTCGCCTGCACAAAGTGGTGCATGTGTCTGGAGTTCTTTATGGTGGCAAAAGGCCATGAGATTCTCTTTCTCTCTTTTCCCCCACCCCCAAACACTCACACACAAATAAATAAAATATTTTATAAAAAGCCATATATTCTGGTCCATGCTGGAAGTGAGGCACCATCAGATGAGGCATTTTCTTGTACCAGAACTACCTTGAACACCAGTTGTGTGAAAAGACACTAGATATCACTGTTCTCATTTGGATCCTCCATTTGTGGGCTCATGAATGATCCCAAGGCACATACTTCAGTATAGGATGGAAACCGAGGTGAGTGAAGATAACATCCTTGGACACAAACAAGTGTGAAAGTGTTAACTGCTAAGAAAACCAACCCCAGGAACACTTAAGATACAAGGCAGCCCCGTAAGGCCGCATCTCTTTGATTGCTTTTGCTGCTACTTGAGTAACTTCCTGCCCCAGCTGTCACCCAGCCCATTAAAGGTTTCCTCTTCAAAGAAGATGCATCTGAGAACCTGGCCCTGCCCTTCAGTGACTCCTCTCCCACGTCCTGGGCCCAGATGGTCCGAGAAGGGCTACTTTACTACTCTGTGTGGAAATACCAGGCTCTAACCTATCCTGGTGAGTAATGACGTGCCTGGCCTTCTGACTCATCTCAGCTCATGTTGCTTCAGGGATAATTTCACCGTGCTGTCTGTTTCAACTTCCTATTTTGCACTGTCTGCCATCCCTTCCAGTAACCTTCTCTTGTCTCAAGCCAGAACTCTCTCTCTCTCTCTCTCTCTCTCTCTCTCTCTCTCTCTCTCTCTCTCTCTCTCTCTCTCCCTCCCTCCCTTCCTCCCTTCCATCCCCAGCCATCAAAGATAAATGAGAGTCTTTTCAGATGAAACCCAACCTGATTGTGAGTGGCTATGCAAGACTCAGCAATACTAAGTGACTCTGGCAGTTTCTCTGGCTTTTGACCTCCAAAATCCCCAGATGTGGAGTTGCCTACACAGCATAGATACGCAGGGGTTGGGCAATCCAAGGGAAATACTGTCCAAGTTGTAGATTCTTTGAGCTGTAGCGAGGCTCTCTGTACTTCTGTCAGAGGGTACCCAGTGGTTTCTTTGTTTGCTCTGCTTGCTTGCTTTTATGCCCACAGGGAATTTGGGACAAGTTCTCCTCCCTAAGCTCATCTCCTCCTTCAAATTCAAATTTATAGGGTAAACAAAGAACTCCCTTTAATTTGTGAATAGTCAGGGTAATCATGATCTCATGAAGCACCAAATAGAATTCAGACATTTCTCAGTGAACATTAAAACTCACCTGGACCTGACAGGATCATGTTGGCTCAGAACTGAAAAGAGCCATTGCTATTAAGTCCCAAAAAGTAGGAGCTATTTCGGGACTCCAAGATCTCAATGGCACTATTAAAAGCTATGAACCATTAGGTCAGAAAACTAAAGATATGTGTTCTCATGTATTACAGGAGACTTTTTCATGTCTCACAAAGCCCAGTTAACCTTTAGGTTAAGTTCACCCAATCAACTCCAGTCTCTTTCTTCCACCTCACCCTTCATTGTACAGAGAGGAAACTGAGGCACAGGTGGGCAAATATCACAGCACACACGAGGCAGAGTATGCAATAGTACTGGGGTCTCCTGACACCTAGTCTGCTGCTTGATTTAAGCTATAGTACTATAGGACATCCCGTGTTTAATCTCACTCTGAACATGAGTAAGAAATGAGATATGACATCAGCAAGTAGTGTGCACATCTTCCTGCAAGCTATTTGGAAAGAAAGTGAGTTTTGTCAGATGATACGCTTACTAGTTAAATAGATCTGGCAGGGATCACCAGAGAACCAGATCAACAGGATGTGTATACCTACACTTACTTAATAGAATGTTAGGAAGTCTATCAAATCCAAACCTGCAGGATAGACTAGGGGGCTGGAGATCCAGAAAAGAGATGTCAGCACAATAAAAGTCTGAAGGCTGTTGGCCTGCTAGGCGAATGCCTTCTTGCTCAAGGGAGACCGGTCTTTATTCCAGAATGGACTTTAACTGATTATCAGAAACTCACCAGCATTATGAAGGACAATCTGATTTATTCAAAGTCCAGAGACATAGATATCATCCTAATACCTTTGTAGAAACATACAAAATAATGTTTGTGTTAGTATCTGTGCACTGTGGAGCAGGTAAGTTAACACATAATATTAACCATCTTATCAGTCTGGCCTCATCTTTTTAAGACTTACACACAATCACTCGGAAGAACATCTAGGCTGCACAGGTGCGTTCTAATTATCCTTTCATGACAAAACCAGAAATTTCTTTCCTTTCCTTTTTCTCTTCTGTACTTCCTTCTCTTCCTCTTTATTCCTTTTTTCTTTTTCTTCTTTCCTTTCTCCTTCCTTTCTTCCTTCCTTTCTTGAAAGGGTCTCACTATGCAGCCCAGGCTGGTCTCAAACTTGTAGCAATCCTTCTGCTTTAACCTCTGATTACTGGGATTGCAAGCATGAATCCCTATGCCTGGCTCAAAAATATATATGTTATTTCTAAATGCTGGTAACTGACTTGTTTATTAATGAACTATATGGAACTGGTAGCAAAGCTACCTTGGAATCAGCAGTTTATGTACAGATTATACTAGGTTTGAATACTTTCTTAGATTCGAGAAAGTGCCCAGAGTTTCAGTGTCCCAAATTTCTTTCCCCTGAGAATTATTAAGCCTTTAAACAAACATATATTGGGCACATTCTACTGGCCAACAATTGTGTTAGCCATTGAGGAAATATAACCATTCTCATCTCAAGGAATTTATGATCTAATGGGAAGAGCAGACAAGGAAATGAACAATTCCCTGCAGTTAGTGTTTGGAAAGAGATTTGCATAGTGTGTGAAAGGAAGCATATGCTTCAGAGTACCTCCAACCTGACAACCCCTTTCCTCGTCATATTTATGGAAAATCCTTGATTCTAAGAGAGACGAGGACCCTCCACCCCGGCTGACTCTTAACCTTACCTTGGCTAATGCTATCAAAATTTCTCTAACTCCACAATGCAGTTTTTCTACAGAGGTGTTATCAACACAAAAATCATTTTGATGTCATCCAGGTGCAATGCAGATGGATGAGCAAGGAGCGAATGTGAACCAGCTTATGGTTCATATCAATCATTTCATCTGTGAGGGAAGCCATGCTAGGTGACCTGGGGCATAAGAATCATACCCTTTGGCATCTCCATAAATACAAGCCCTTCTGAGAGAGGCATGTGGGTATTTCATGGATTTCTGAAAGCAGAGCTTCCTTGGCAAGGTTACTGTGTTGTACTGTTATGTTAGCAATTATCACAGAGGAAGTTAGTCTAGGATTAAGACCAGATTTTCCAAAGCTGGACTTGGAAACACCATGGAAGTGGACTTTCCTGTTGGTGATAGAAGGATTGACATTTAGCAGCAGCCTTTTGTGTAGCAATGACAGGTCTGATTATTATGGCTTGATCAAGCATGCGGGCTGATTAGATTATAGTTTAGTGGGCTATAATCCATTTCTATTTCTGAGTCAATGAGGTCTGGCTGTCAAATGTAAGTCCAGGGGACTTGAGAGATGGCTAAATGTTTAAAGACACTTGCTTGCAAAGCATGATGGCCCGGGTTCTATTCTTCAGTACCCACGTAAAGCCAGATGACAAAGCAGCACATGCATCTGGAGTTCCTTTCCAGTGGCAGGAGGCCCCAGTGTGCCCATCTATCTCATTCACTATCTCTCTCTCTCCCTCTCTCTCACACTGTCTTTCTTCCTCTCTCTGATTTAAAAATAAATATATATTTTTAAAAAGGTACCTGTGATACCTTTGTTTTGTGAGATCTCAGGTGGTATCTGAAGATGAAGGAAGATGCCAGATTATGTCAAATATTTAAAATGTGTATGTGTGTGTGTGAGAGAGAGAGATTGAAAGAGACAGAGACACAGAGAGAGAAAATGGCACGAACATTCTAAAATGCTGTTGCAGTCAACTTTCTGGTTGCTTCGCAGAAAGAACTCAAGCAAAAGCGGCTTGTGGAGAAATGGGTTTATTAGGCTTACGGACTCAAGGGGAGACTCCATCCTGGCAGGGAAAATGATGGCATGAACAGAGGGGTGGACATCACCTCTGACACAACACCGCAAACAGCGGCAGGAAGGTGTGCCAAACACTGGCACGGGGAAGCTGGCTTATAACCCCCATAAGCCTGTCCCCAACAACAGCTCTAGTAAGGTTCTAATTCCCAAACTGCCATCAGCTGAGCATCTATCAATCATAACACATTGATTTGTTTGTGGAGGACACCTGGATCAAACCATGACATATGATAAAAGTTCTCTTGAACCCAATTGTACTTTTTCTTCTCCGGAGAAATTTTGCTCCACTTTGTACTTGAAAATTTTATCAATGCATGTATTCACTGAAGACTGGGAGTGAGGACAAACTCAGAATTTTTCCTCCAACTTGAAACTGAATAAGCCAAACTTTTTCTGTTGAAGGAAGTAGTCTCTTCATTCCAAATATGGCTTAATATCTGGAACAGATTAAAATGGCTAAGAAGTTTCATATCGTTTACTTTTGAGCCAACAAAATAAAACACTGTTGAAAAATGACTCTATAACTCAGAAGAGAAAGAAATAGGAAAGATATCCAATTGGGTCAACCTCCAATGAATGTTTTGATCTTACCTTACCAAATTGTCCTGGACCATATGACATGTAACAGCTAAAAGCTATTAATAAAAATATTGACATAGCCCATTTTTTGATTGGGTTGTTTGATTTCTCATTATTTAGTATTTTTTGAGTTTTTGTAAATCCTGGATATTAATCCTCTGTCAGATGTATAGCAAAGATTTTCTCCCATTGGGTAGGTTACCTCTTTGCTCTGTTCATAGTGTCTTTCACTGTCCAAAAGCTTTTTAATTTCATGAGGTCCCAATTGTTGATTATTAGTATTATTTCCTGAGCAACTGGCTTTATGTTCAGAAAGTCCTTGTCTATGTCAATATGTTGAAGTGTTTCCTCTACTTTTCCTCTAGCAGTTTCAGAGTTTCAGGAACTGAAAAGAGAGTTTTCTAAAGAAGAAACATAAAGGGCCTATAAACATCTAAAACATGTTCTACCTCCTTAGCAATCAGGGGAATGCAATTAAGACAACTCTGAGATTCCATCTTGTTTCTGTCAGAATGGCTACCATCAAGAAAACAAATGGCAATAAATGCTGGTGAGGATGAAGAAAAATAGGAACCCTTCTACACTGTGGGTGGGAATGTAAACTGGCACAGCCATTGTGGAAAGCGGTGTGGAGGTTCCTAAGACAGCTGAAAATAGATTTACCATATCACCCAGCTATACCACTCCGTGACATATATCCTAATGTCTCTAGTCAGTACCTTAGGGATAGTTGCTCATTCATGTTTATTGTGGTTCTATTTACAATAGCTAGGAAGTGGAACCAACCTAGATGTCCCTCAACTGATGAATGGATAATGGAGATGTTCATTTATACAATGGGATACTATTCATCTGTAAAGAAAAATGAAATTATGAAATTTGTAGGGAAAAGGGTGGATTTGGAAAGGATCATACTAAGTGAGGCAGCTCAGGCCCCGAATCCAAAAGCCACATGTTCTCCCTCAGATAATGGCAGAGCCAGTAACCATAGATTGTTACTAGACTAATCTCAGTGCCAAGGATGGGATACCTTCCAGTGATTTGTTGGCCAGGGAGGTTCCTGAGGCCCCCAATACATTACAGACCATTCCCAAGGCTCTTGGATGCCCACCAGAATGAGATGCCAAGACCTATTGCTGAAGACCACATATGCTTGGGCTGCAGGTCACTGAGAACTCAAGCTGGAGCTGAGCTAGAAACCTCCTCCCTGTTAACCAGCTGACAAAAAAAGCTGGAAAAAAGCTATGGCTTCCTGCAGCCCTATGGGTGAGAGAAGTCATCAATGGTGGTGAACAGAAGTGGACCTTGCAAGCCTTGAGACTGGCCAGCCAGGCCAAATGGGCCAACTGGGGCAATAGTGGTACATCTATTGTGGGGGAAACCAACTGCTCTCTAATTGGACTGGAGGCCAGTTCCATGGGAGGAAAGCATGCCTGGTACTGAAGACCTAGTCAAAAGCCTATGGTGGGGAAGGTCATGATCCCTGGGGGAGTAATGCCTGATGTTGTCTGGCTAAAGATATATATTATGTCCACCAATCTTTCTTATAAGCATTTTTTTTTAAAAAAATGAGCATACCCATATAATAATGCTGTTCTCACTTTTGGCTAGAGAAGCTTCTCATTTTAAGATGGTGGTGACCACTGGGATAACTCAAAAGACACCATAGTGCTAAGAAGAAATGACATTGGAGTGTTCAACACTGGGACATCTCTACCACACTTCCCAAGGCTCAGGGTCTATTGAGGAAGAGGTGGTGGAAAGATTGTAAGAGCCAAAGGAAGGGTAGGACTGCTTACAATGCAAACTTCCAGATACAAAATGGCCTTGATATTCATGATTTTGCAGTGCCTGATAATACCTACACATTATGGGAAGAAAAGGTGATGACATCGAAACAAAATAGAGACTAACTGAGAGGGGGAAGAGATATGAGGGAGGGTGGGGAGGTAATCATAATGGTTTATGGTCTATAATTATGGAAGCTTTAAATAAAAAGTTAAAAAATTTTAAAAATTTAAAAATAGTTATCATATCAATCTTAATTTGGTAAAATTTTGATGTTATTCATTGCACTGCATTATAACACCACTCAGGAGACATAGGTAGAAGAATCACTGTGAGTCTGAGGGCAGCCTGGAATAGAGTAGGTAATAATAATAGTAATAATAATAATAATAGTAGTAGCAGTAGCAGTAGTAGGTAAGCCTGGAATAGAGTGAGACTCTACCTAAAAAAAAAAAAAAAAGAAACAAAGAAGCATTGAGATGTTATTTACTTTAAGCTGGCTGATTATTTACAAAATCAGATGTAACATACATTCTGGAGTAATTTGACAAATGATGAGACATAAGATTTAATATGAGCAAAGGTCATGATCCTGGTATAATAAATATTACTCCTAGTAGAATTTAAAAATCGTGAAATTTAACAATAATTTCAAAACACAAATGAAGATGTTCTGGGTGTTGTACGCAATAATGTGACTGATATGTGATCACATTAGAACAGGACTCCACAAACTGATGGTTATGTAGGCAGCTTATACTTGGCAATCTTTTTTAAAATGTTTAATTATGAGAGAGAGAGAGAGAGAGAGAGAGAGAGAGAGAATGGACACGCCAGGATGTCCTGCCACAGATAACTGAATTCTGTGTTCCACTTTGTGCATCTGTCTTTATGTGGGCAATGGGGAATAGAACCCAGGCCATCAGGCTTTGCAAGTAATTGTCTTTAGCTACTGAGCCATCTCTCCAGCCCAGCAATCATTTAGTTTTATAAGAAATAAGAAAAAAAAAGGTGAAGTAAGTTCAAGAAGTGTTACATTAGCAGTGAGCTTCATTAAAGTCCATGAAGTAATTGCCTTTTCACCAACAAAATGACATCTCAGTGACTCTGAATATTATGAAACAGAAGCTCAAATGTTTAGATGGGTGTGGACTAAAAAATCAAAATCTATGACCAAAATAAGGTTTCTGAAAAAATACTAAATGGATAACAAATATAACTAAGATAGTGCGTATTTTAAAAAAAAATCATGAATATAGAAATATACCACTTTCTCTTGACTCTACCTTTAGTTTCTTTGACCTCTTTTGCTCTGCCTTCTCAACACATATCTTTAATTATGAATTTAAGCCCATTTGACTTAATGTATCTTTATAGCTCCTATTTTTATTATTTTTATTATATCCTATCATTATGAAACCTCTGAAAGATTACTACCTTCATTACATGTGTTTTTAATCTGTATCTTTAAAAGAATAGAAGGTACTCATCATTTTATGTTTACCTATTTTAAGTTGATGGTGTGTTTTATTGCGTATAATGTATTTTGAAGTATATGCACATCATGGAATGGGTGAATGTAGCTAATGAGCAAAAGCATTACCTCATTAGTTATTATTATCTGTTCATTTGAGTTCACAAAAACTGAATGTGTGGTTATCTATCTTGTTCAAGTCACTAATGACTTCCTAATTTCTAAATGTCTAAATGACTGGGTGTCATTATGTCCTCATTCT
The DNA here is from genome assembly GCA_004024765.1 of Zapus hudsonius. Taxonomy (NCBI): domain Eukaryota; kingdom Metazoa; phylum Chordata; class Mammalia; order Rodentia; family Dipodidae; genus Zapus; species Zapus hudsonius. The sequence continues at coordinate 67,180 of PVHP010001776.1, read as the reverse complement.
CTTTGATCTTTAAGGCATTGGAACTTTCACAACCTCCAGTTAAAGTTTTTTCTTCCTTTGAGTCTCAGAATATTTCTTCCTGGTTCTTTCTTCATCTTTTTCTGGTTCCCAGAGAGAAAAATAAAGTTCACAACAAAAATGCAAGTGTAAGCATATATTTGAAATATAATGTGAACTATGGACTGCGCCATGAAAACAAGGCAAAAAAAGGAGCCTAGGAATTTGGGATCATGTACTTTCACTTAGGGACTCAACATAGGGACCCCAGAACCTCTCTATCAAAGTGATAGTTGAAGGATTATTCAATGTTCAGAAACTACTATTGCAAGACTTAAGAGATACTATGAATACATTACTTGTATAATTTTTGCATGAAGCAAGAAACATGGAATTTTTAATTTCCTTTTTTTGAGATGAGGAAACTCGGGTCTAAATAGGTTAATTTATTTAGATGACTTCATTAGGTAGTGAAGACAGACTTGGAACTCAGGACCTCTGGATTATGTGGGTATGGCTCTCACACATATCCATAGAGGCACTTTCTGAAGGATCCTTAGGATAAGAGAAAAAGGAACGTAGTCTATAACTAAGATAATATGGAGCAGATCAGCCATGGTCTCCATGGGAAGCATAGTTTGGGTGCACATTCAGTTATATCAACTGAGAATTGAATCAAAGAATTATTAAGTCATGGGCAAAAGTGTCTTGCTGTTCATTAGGAATGGCAGAGTACCCTGGGGCTAGTCATGGGTGGATGCCACACACGCTACAGGGATATCAGGCTCACCACAGGATGAAACACTGGGTAAAGGGCTGAAAAAATTGCAGTGGAGAGCTGGAGAGATTGCTCAGTGGTTAAGGCACTTGCCTCTGGTGCCTAAAGCCCCGGGTTCAATTTCCCAGTACCCACATATGCCAGACCCACAAGGTGGTGGCCCTGGTGTTCTCTCTCTCTCTCTCTCTCTCTCTCTCTCTCTCTCTCTCTCTGGATTTCTCTGCTTGAAAATGAATAAATAAAATATTTTTTTTTCTTTTTTTCTTTTATTCATTTTCAAGCAGAGATACACAGAGAGGGAAGGAGGGAGGGAGGGAGGGAGGGGGAGAGAGAGAGAGAGAGAGAGAGAGAGAGAGAGCCTAAATAAAATATTTTTTTAAAAATTGCAGTGGATAACTAAAAGAGCTTGAAAGTGCCTCTCAAGACTTATTTGACATTTGTAGAAACAGCTTTTATTTATTTCTTAAGAAGCTCCTAGTGAAGAGACAAAGGATTACTCAGCATTAATGCGTCTTTATTCAGTCCCTGAACACATGCAGAAGAGCGAAGGAGAGGCTGTCAACACCTTCTCATAGAGCCCTGTGGAAGATTCCAACACAGTGCGTGTTGCTGTAAACAGACCCTCCAAGCAACACAGAAGATGATGTGTGATGAGGTCTCAGATCCCTCTCGGCTGCCCACACATTTGTGTCCTGGCAAGCAGTCCCAACCATTCTTGTTTCTTAAATCATCTGGACCTGAATCTGACATTTAGTGTTGTACACTTGTGCAATGCCTTACAGGGATCAAACCCACCAAGTCAACATGGACAATCCCATTTCCAGCACATAGTTTCTCTAGTGGACAGGTAGTATGTTCTCAACAGAGGCAGGCTTTCCCCAATTTGAGTTTCCTTACCTTATAAAAATGGTGGTATAACTGACTTCCTCTCAAGGTTACAGTGATAACGAGGTTATAATTTGTGCTAGAGTCTAGGGATGTAGATGTTCCAAGACAAACACTGTCATCTTGAGGTTTTGCTTTAAAGGAACGAGGCTACATTCACTTCTTTACCACTTACACCATCCAACTATAGTTCCTTAATTCCTTAATTGCAACTCAGTTTGTGTGTGTGTGTGTGTGTGTGTGTGTGTGTGTGTGTGTGTGTGTGCATGCGTGCACACGTGCATATGGAGGCCTGAATACAACCTTGGGTGTCATTCTTATCAGGCATCATTCCCTCAGTAGTTATTTTCTCATTGTTGGGACAAAGTGCCTGACCTGAAGCAGTTTATGTAATGGAAGGGCTTACTTCTAACTTAAAGTTCAGAGGGGCAGTTTCATCATGGTGAGGGCAGCATGGCAGGAGAAGATAGCAGGCATCACATCTTCATATCAAGTAGCAAGAAAGATCTAAGTGTGGCAAGCAAGGCTGGGCTATAACATCCCACTGCCCAACCCCAGTGACGCACTGCCTCCAGCATGGCTCTCCCTTCCAAAGTCTCCACAGCCTTCCCAAACAAGTGCTAGCAACTGGGGATTAAGTATTCAAACTCATGAGGTTATGGGAGCCATTTTCATTTCTAGATGCCACAGTCCCCTCTTTTTGAGACATGTTCTCTCATCGACACTAAGTAGGTTAGACTGGATGGCCAGTGAGCTGAAGGGATCCACTTGCCCCTGCCTCCCCAATGCTGGGATTAGAAGCACACAACACCATACTCAGGTTTCTTTACATGGATTCTGGTGATCAAACTCAGCTCTTCATGCTTGTATGGCGAGCACTTTACCAACTGAACTATATACTCACTCCCTGGTTGATATGGAGTCAACCAGGCATTAGTGGAGAAAAGTGTCCTTGAGAGAACTCCATGGAGATGCATCTGGGCACAGAGCATCAGTGATGGAACTGGATGGTGACGTTCCAAGTCTGGCCATCTGTGGTTCAGTTTATGAGTACAAAAATCCCTTAGTTAAACTTTACAAATAATTGTTTTGAGCAGGGAAACCTTAGTATATTATTGCTTGGGTTTGAGAAATGTTTAAGGCATGGTGTTGGCAGGTGTGAGGATTTACTGGATATGAAGAGATAGAACAATCAGGGATGTCATGCAGGGCTTGGGCCTGAGGAATTGGGTGATTGCTGGTATCATTAACTAGGAAGAAAAACATTAGAGGGGGGAATAGGGTGCTCTGTTTCACTGTGACTTGTTCAGGAAAATAATTTGGAAGTAAGTTGTGGATGTTGTGGTGGATTGAATTAGGCATCTTCCATAAACTCATGTGCTCTGAATGGATGTGTTGTAGTCAACTTTCTAGTTGCTGTGAAGAAAGAACCCAAACAAAAGCGGCTTGTGGAGGAATGAGTTTATTTGGCTTACGGACTCGAGGGGAGACTCCATCCTGGCAGGAAAAATGATGGCATGAGCAGAGGGGTGGACATCACCTCCACCACAGCACTGCAAACAGAGGCAGGAAGGTGTGCCAAACACTGGCAAGGGGAAGCTGGTTTATAACACCCATAAGCCCACCCCCAACAACACAGCTTCAGCGAGGTTGTAAAACCCAAACTGCCGTCAGCTGAGGATTGATCAATCAGAACACATTCATTTGTTTTTGGGGAACACCTGGTTCAAACCATGAGAGGATGGTCCCAGCTAATGGCAATTTTGGAGGTGAAGCCCCCCCACCCCGGAGAAAATGTGTTGTTGAGAGCAGGCTTAGGGGTGTTATAGCCAGTTCTTCCTTGCCAGAATTTGGCTCACTCTCCTGCTGCTGTTTTTCAGCTGTTGTGGCAAAGGTAATGTCTAGTCTCTGTTCATGTCATGCTTTCCCCTGCCATCATGGAGCTTCCCCTTGAGACTATAAAGCAAAATAAACACCTTTCCTCCCATCTGCTACTTTTGGTTGGGTGTTTTGTACCAGCAACATAAAGGCAACTACAGCAGATATCCTAAGACTGGGCTGCCTCTGAGACATTCCCATGGAACACTCAACAGGGAACTAAAGATTCAAGGTGGAAGATTAAAATAAATCTAGAGAAAAGGATGGGATATTATCAACAAATAGAAATAAAGCCTGGAGGACTGGAGAGATGGCTCAGCAGTTAAGGCACTTGCCTGCAAAGCCTAATGACCCAGGGTTCGATTCCCCAGTGCCCATGTAGAGCTGGATGCACAAGGTGGCATATGCATCTGTAGTCTGTTTGCAGGGGCTAGAGGACCTGGCATGCCCATTCCCTCTCCCTTCCTCCCTCCCTCTCTCTCTCTCTCTTTCTCTCTCTCTCTCTCTCTCTCTCTCTCTCTCTTCTCTAACTGTCTGCTTGAAAATAAATAAACAAATAAAGGCCTTTTCTTGTTTGTTTTTTGTAATATATATTTATTGTCCATAATGAGTTACATTATTTAGTGGGCAAACCATGCGTTGTTATCCCAAATTCCCCAATCCCCCCCCCATCCCTGATCAGTTGGATATCCTCCTCTGTGGGCTGTCTGTATTAGTCCTTGTGGCAAGGGATCCTGTATATCCTAGTACTCAAAGAAAGAACGCCTGGAGACTGGAAAAATGTCTTCTGAGAGATGTGCCATGGAATTCAATAATCCATACAAATTTTTTTTATCTTATTTATACAAATGATTTTTTGATTGTGGATTGTTGTCTTTAACAACATCTAAATTTCTTCCCCTGGAAGTAATATCTCTCCAAAAATAAAAATAAAACAGCAAAGCAAATAAAACAAAAACCTTGTACCAAGTTCTCTTCTAATACTGTCTTCCAACAAGTGTGTCTTGCCTTGTCCTTTCAGTATGAAATCAGATGATCATTTCCCCCAAGGACAGAAAACAGCATGGAGAACGAATTAACTCCTAACAATATAGTTCCCCTTCACTGAACATGCAATCTCATTTCAACTCAGAGTGATTGAGACTTCTGATAAAGGACCCAGGCACCTGCAGCTGATTTAAACAGCATTGTGCAACATGTGTTCTGTCATGATCAGTTTGTGTTCTTGAATTCTGTGTTGTTTCCAGGTGCATCTTAATTTTTTTATCTATGTGTGTCAGACAGAGAATTGTGACATGTTCAAGGACTTTGAGATCAGAGGTTCACCCCAGCTCTACAGCTCTTCCTGTGAAGCTGTAGTTCCTTCTTTCAGAAGTGATGAGACCATTTTCTTCAGGAGGCCTTTTGACTCAGACATGCCCTTTGGGAGGTAGAGCTGCAGTAGGCATTGTTAGGTGCCTACCAAAGGGTCAGGTCCTCTCCCTTTGTAATAGAACCTCAGTTTTATTCAGGACTCAATGTATCCAACTCCTATGCTGAACCATATAAAACAGCTTCTTTGTTGAGATCCACTCAGTGGCAATGAACCCTTAGCTGGAACTGGGATCCAAGGCAAATTCTTATGGAGACCAAGAACCCGGACTCCATAGGGAAACCCCACTAACCAGGGGGTTGTTTGTTTCATTTAACCTATACTGTTCTCACTTTCCATTGAGATTCTGTTTGTATTTTTCAGAAAGCATTGAGAACTGTGAACAACCCAATCCCACCAACAGGACCTGAGATGATGGTTGACACCCAGGCAGGAGATGAACTACCCCTAACTCATCATCTAGGGGCCAAACAAAACCTTTGAGGAAGTGGTGAGATGAGCAAGAGAGCTACCTTCAGAGCAAGTCAGGTACCGAGGATACCCAACATAGTTCAAAGCAAAAATCCAGAAACTCTTATGATCTCAAAGTAAAGCAGACTTAAAACTCACTCATGGGGCTGGAGAGATGGCTCAGCGGTTAAGGCACTTGCCTCTGGTGCTTAGGGCCCCGGGTTCAATTCCCCAGTACCCACATATGTGTCCTCTCTCTCTCTCTCTCTCTTTCTCTTTCTCTCTCTCTGTATTTCTCTGCTTGAAATGAGTCAATAAAATATTTTTAAAAAAACAAAAAAAACCTCACTCATCATGACTCAGGGAACTTTGCAGAAGAGGGGGCGGAAAAATTGAAAGAGCCATGTGGGGAGAATCTCCAGAGACCTTTCCCATCTCAACGGTGGCAACAACAACAACAACACACACACAAACAAACAAACAAAAAAAAACTGGCTACTGCTTGTACAGTTCATACCCTCTTATCCCATGGACCGTTCCAGCAATCCCACTGAGGAGGGCTCTCAGTGAGTTGGGGACAGGGAAGAAGGAAATGGGGGGTACCATCACAAGACCTGCTCATACAATGTATCTAATTATTAGCAATAAATAAGTTAAAAAGCGGAATTGAATTTGAAATTATACATAAAGTGGGGAGAATAAAGACAGTCTTTCTAATGTCAAAATCCGAATTTCAATGTGATAGTACATGTGGGGACATCAGCACCGTGGAGCCTTGGGAGGGCTGTGGAATACTATACTGTAGACACTTTCACAGCGCTGAAGTGATCCACAGAGATGAGGAGGAATAAAGTCATGAGGTCCATATGACCAGAAGGCAGCAGAATAAGCAATCATTCAAACAGCCAAGATGCAGGTGCATTGCTCAGCAACCAGAGTCTGGGCATGAGGATTCCTTGAGTTTCTATCCAACTGACTTTGACAAGGAGTATAGAGTTTGAAGAAGAGAAAAAGAATGACTACATTGAGGAAAAATGTGAATGAGGACAGGATCTTGTTATAGCCCAGGCTTTCCTGGAAATCAAACCAACCCAAACCAACGTGAAACCTGTAATCCTCTTGCCTCGTCACTGCTCTTTGTTGTATGAAAGTTTTGTGCCCCAATGAAGCCCCATTATCCATGGTCTCTACAAATAAATCTTCATAAAGCAAATTGCTCAGTAGCCTTGCTTCTCAAAGTGTGGTTCCAGCAGCAGCAGCACAGGATGCCATGAAGTTAATTTAAAATGCAGAGTCTCCCTCCAACCCGCACGCACATAGCAGCTTAACAATCCATCTGGCTTTGACCAGGAATATAGAGTTTGAACAAAAGGAAAGAATGACTACACCACAAGAAGATGTGATTGAGGAGAATAAAAGATAAAGGAGAAACAAAAGAAGAGTATCAAAAAACTAAGAAAAGATAATATGACTTATTCTTACCTTCCATAAGTGTATTCTCTTATGAATCTCAGAATTCTTTCAGAATCTAGTGATTCTAGATGTGTTTGTGTGAACCTATATATGCACACATCTGTATATGTATGTATACATTTGAGAATGTATGGGTATAGATTTATATTGACATACTCTAAAGATAGATAGATAGATAGATAGATAGATAGATAGATAGATAGATAGATAGTTAGATAGATAGATATAAAGGAGATTCATTAGAAGAAACCAGAGGTTGAGATGTCCCAGAACCTGCAATTGGCAGCTGGTGACCTCACAGAGCTAATGTTGTTCCAGCCTGAGTCCAAAGGTAGGTCAGACAGACAGAAGGAGCATGGTTTTCCTGTGCCTCTTTGGTCTGTTTAGGCATAGAATGCACCAAATAGGCATCGCTCACACTGGACAATGCAGTCTGCTTTGCTTAGTCTATTCATTCATTGTTTAATTTCATCACAGACACACCCAGGATATTTATCCAAGTAGTGGGGAGGGGGGCATCCTATGGCCAGTCAAGTTAACCCACAAAATTAACTATCATATTTATATGCACATAACTTGAGGTACTTTGACCCGTGATCTTTCAAATCTCCCAATTTAATCAGAATCTATAAACAACACCCTATAGCTGCTTCTCAGCATTCAAATGCACAAATAAATGTCTATCCTTCCTCCCCATCAATCCCAGTGGGATTTTCTGTAAGAAGGCTCACAAGAGAATGGATTATCTGATCCACTTTATTTCATCTCAGAGCAGAAGACTGGTGGTGACAGCTAAGCCACCTAAGAGCTCATTTCTTATAGAGTAAAATACTGTCAATGTGACCTCTGTCACTTGTTTTAATGAACTAATACTCTTTGAGAACCCACATTTTCTCTAACCGTAGTGTATCAAACTTGTGAAAAGAAAACAGATAATTAAATTAACAGGGATGAAGAGGATGCAGGGGTAAGTGATCAAATGGGCAGAGTGAAATCATTTGGAAATTAAAAGCAGACTATGGATGCAGGAGTTGGGATTTGAGAAGGGAAGTTTTATCTAATTCTAGCCAGTTGATGTCATCGCATCCAGGTCTGTGGCTGGCTGGGGAGGCCAAGGGAAGGGGGGATGTGGAGTTAGGCAGAGCCCAGACCTTCTCCTTTTCAGAAGGCTCAGCCTCCTGTGTGCAGGATGAGGTCAATGAGAACAAAGGGATATGCCAGAGCCTTGACCAGGACCAGTTCCCTGCAGAGATGTTTCTGCAGTCCCAAAGAGGGACCTTGGAAATTTAAACTTCTGGCATCCTTCTGTGTCTCCCCCTCCCCCAACCAGAGTTTCTGTGGCCTCCCAAGCTCACCCACCCCAAGGGTGACGCTCATCTGTGTTCAGGAATGGGAGGGTCGGGGCCACTGACACACACCAGTATCCTGCAGCCTATCATTTCCTGCCTGCCCTGGCTCTCCTCCAAGACTCGACATGACAGGTGGATGAAGTTCAAGAGAAAGCATTGCAATGGGCCAGTTTTCCAGGAATGTTGCCGCTAACTAGATTCAGGAACCAGACCGACTCTCTACCACCCTCGGCTGAATGAGGAGGCAGCTGATGGGGCAGGGTTGAGTTTCTTTTTCTTTCTTTCTTTCTTTCTTTCTTTCTTTCTTTCTTTCTTTCTTTCTTTCTTTCTTTCTTTCTTTCTTTCTTTCTTTCTTTCTTTCTTTCTTTCTTTCTTCTTTCTTTCTTCTTTTCTTTTCTTTTCTTTTCTTTCCTTTCCTTTTCTTTCTCCCTTCTGTCTCCAGTCTGGATTCTGCAATTGTTTGAACTGGAATAAGCAACTCCCTGCCCAGGCTTCAGGGTTTCTAAGTGCTTCCAATGTCCAAATAAGAAACAAAAGTGATTGACTCGTGTCTTCATGATCAAACTAGTGACCCATCATTGAGGACTGGAAAGGAAGGTCTTCAGCATCATCATGGAGCATAGGAGTGAGGGAGCTTACAGCCTCAGGCTGCCTTAGCAAGGTAAGCTAGGATGCAAGGAGATGGGGAAAGCGAACAGAACTGTAGTCATCTAGAATAATTTGGTGAGTCAGGTTAAATCGAGAGATGGATAGCTAGATGAAGAAAGAGACAGACAGTTCCATCTAAACAGGGCCTGAAGATTACAAGTGTCTGATCTTCCAGATGCTTATCACATTTTCCCCAAGTAAAATTATGAGTTAGTAAGAAAATAATTTGGCAAATCTTTCTTGTCTACTCTTATGGGATGAGTACTTTTAAGTAACCCTCAAACCATCATTGATGATATGTACTGAAAAGACAGGAATACAGAAATAAGGACATCTAAACGTTCCTGAGCTCATAAGCAAGGAAGACAGACATGCGAATAGAGTGTATGGTAATGTATCCAATCAACATAGAGGTATGTGAAAAATACTGTGTCAGTTAAAAGGAAGGAGACACAGGAAGAGACGCCAATGCCAGGGAAGTAAGCATTGTGTTCAGCACAATTCTGGGTAAGCCAGACAAAAACTAGTCTGGCTCACTAGATTGTAAGCAGCGAATCTGCTAATGGAACTGGAATTGTGACTTTGGACACAATGACAATCTGAGAACCAGGACCAACATCTACTTTATCTCGGGCTTTCATTGAATGCTAAATAATGACCAGCTGTTACTACTGTGATCTCAGACACAGCTGGATAGGCGTTTTGAGAAGTCCTGAGAAAGTTCCCAGGCATCATCATGATTGGTGAGGGAGCCAGCTGCAGACTCCACACAGATGTCCTAGGAGTTGGGAGGGAAATTATTTGGAGATAGGGTTATGTTATCCAAAGTCCTGACTAGTATTCAAGTAAGTTATTTTCACTTTACCTGCATGATTACATACTAAGCATATGTTCTCCATAGTTTATAATTAGTGCAAAGGAATGAACCAGAAAAAAAAACAGTTATCACCCAGCCCAAACCACTTCCATCCCACCCACAGGTGAAGAGAGGGTTGTTGCCTGTATTTGAGACTAATAAACTCTCTGACTACCTCTGAACAAACTTCAGAAGTGAACAGAAGGACTGACTCAGCTCCGCATAGATGAGACGCCTTCTTCGTGATGAGAGGGCTTTAAAGATTATGTGGCTGTATAAGAAAATGTTTCTGGAGCTGGAGAGATGGCTTAGCGTTTAAAACATCTGCCTGCAGAGCAGAAGGACCCAAGTGTGTTTCTCCAGTGCCCACGGAAAGCAAGATGCACAGGGTGGTGCATGTGTCTGGAGTTCATTTGCAGTGGCTGGAGGCCCTGGCACTCCCATTCTCTCTCTCTCTCTCTCTCTCTCTCTCTCTCTCTCTCTCTTCATATATATATATATATCCCTCTCTCTCTCTCAAATAAATAAAATTAAAAAGAAAAAAGAAAATGTTTCTGGCTGAGGAGATGGCTCAGCAATTAAAGGTACTTACTTACAAAGCCTGACTGCCTGGGTGTCATTCCTCAGAACTCATGGAAAGCTAGATGCATAAAGTGACCCATGCATCTGGAGTTCGATTGCGGTGGCAGGAGGCCCTGGCATGCCCGTATTCTCTCTCTCTCTCTCTCTCTCTCTCTCTCTCTCTCTCTCTCTCTCTCTCTCTCCTCTTTCCTTGCAAATCAATAAATTAAAAAATAACCACAATGTTTCACTTTCTTAATAAGGCCCTATACCTCATTTTTCCCTCAATATTAATGCTCATTCATGAATGGAGAATACGTGCATGTGTGTACCTTTAAACCAAAAGGCTTTTAAAGTAGGAGTTTATCTGGATGTTGACAGATACGCCTCTAACAAAAAGGACCATGGGTGAAGAACTGAAGTCCTTATCCTATCCTCTAGTCTCCCTGCCTCTCCTCTGGGTATGATCATAAGGGGAATAAATGAGATTTAGGAAATTACTCTCAATTCTTTTTCTCCAGCATTGATGCTGCAGGGGTTAGAATAAAGACTGGATGAATCTGGGAGAGGGGTGGAGGATCTCACCGGAGCAAGGTTATTTGCCACACAAAGTTCAACACCAAAGGTAAATGTCTAATGTCCCAGAGACCATCCCATCTTTTTTTTAAAAAGAGTTCTTCATTTCTTTTTTTATTATTTTATTTCTTTATTTTCAAGCATAGAGATGAGAGAGAGAGAGAGAGAGAGAGAGAGAGAGAGAATGCACCAGGGCCACCACCTTGTTGGTCTGGCCCATGTGGGTACTGGGGAATTGAACCCAGAGCCTTAGGCACGGGAGGCAAGTGCCTTGACCGCTGAGCCATCTCTCCAGCCCGATACCATCCCATCTTACAATGCTGGAGTCAGGCTGCCCAGAGGGAAGAGCCTCTCCTGTGCTGTTTTACAATTTACCTTGGTCTCTCAATTGATCATATTTAAAGAAAAAAAAACTGTTGAAACAGTTACCTCTTTGTATTTTTGTATCTGAGGACACAACCGAGTGTTGATTGAAAATATCTGAAAAAAATTTCATGTATACTGAACATTTTTGTCACTGTTGTCTAAATAATTAACATGACAACTATATACCTTGCTCCTATATTGTATTAGGAAACATAAGTAATGGGAGATGATTTGTAGTATAAAAGTAGGTGTGAGTAGTGTGGCATTTTATCCAATTGGGAGACTGGGGTCTGGGAAGGCCAGACTACATTGTATTCCTATGCTCCAAAGGACTGTTTTGTGTTGCCTCAATCTGTTGTTAGAACAGTTTCTGAGAAGGCAAGGACAGACTTATTGTCTTGTAGAACTTAACCTGTAATGTACAAGGACTGGAGCAGAACACTTGAATTTTAATGTGTGCAAATTTCACAGACATTTCTCTAAAAATAAAGATCCATAGCTCCAAATAAATTCATGGTCAACAATAGCTCCTGATGTAGTCAGCTTTCTCATCGATACAACAAAGAACCCCACCAAAAGGCAGCTTGTGGGGGAAATGGGTTTATTTTGGCTTTCAGACTGGGGGTGGAGCTCCATGATGGCAGGGAAAATGATGGCATGAGCAGAGGGTGGACATCACCTCTGCCACAGCACTGCAAATAGTAGCAGGAAGGTACGCCAAACACTGGCAAGGGGAAGCCAGCTATAACCCCATTAAACCTGCCCCCAACAACATAGCTCCAACAAGGTTCCAGTTCCCAAACTGCCATCAGTTGGGGATAGAGCATTCAGAACACATTAAGTTTACGGGAATACCCGAATCAAACCACTACAGCTCTTAATGTCCCCAAAAGACAACTAGACATTTAGTGCCACCAGATGGAAATATTTGATAATTCACATAATTATGTCCTTGCCTAACATTAAACCCTAATCTAAATAAGCCTTTGTAATTAGCAGATGATAAGGAAGTTATTAACTATTATATGTCTTAATAAATAATAAAATGACATATAATGTTATTAGGTTAATGGTTATATAAATTAAAGAAAATATAGGCATCAATAGAATATGTTAAAATAATTCCAGAAAGAAATAAACAGGAAAATACAGATTGCAGGGAATTCTATAAGATAAGCAATCCAGTTTCTTCAACAATTTAAGAAACAAAGGGACAAGTGATGTCACGTAGGAGGGTAAGACAGACAATAGATTTATCAGTGGGTTATAATGTAGAGAGATCATTTTGTCTTTATTTATTATTTATTTGCAAGCAAAGAGAGAGAGAGAGAGAGAGAGAGAGAGAGAGAGAGAGAGAGAGAGAGAACATACCAGGGCCTTCAGCTACTATAAACGAACTCCAGATACATGTGCCACTTTGTACACCTGGCACTGGGGAATCAAACCTGGGTTGTTCGGCTTTGCAGGCAACTGCCTTAACCACTGAGCAATCTCCCCAGCCCATCATTATGTCTTTGCTTTTAAAAAATTGTGAGACAATTTCCCATTGGTATGATGTATATTTGTAATGTTTGAAATGGTGAATGTTTAAATACATAGATATGTTTATTTTAATTTGGTCTTTGATAATGTGTACATGTATTAAAAGATCACATAATTCCCCACAAATATGTACAATTTTGTGTGTCAATTAAAGTACATGAATTAAGAAAAGTTGTAAGAGACCCTGAGAAATTTGAACACTGACCAGGTATTTGATATAGAGTAAAAGTTGATAATTTTAAAGCTGATAATATACTAGCAATTGGAATTTTAAAGTTTTGTCATGCAGAGATACATAGTGAAATATTTGCAGATGAGTAGAATCTGGAATTGACTATAAAATACTCAGAGGTAGGAATAGTAATCAAGTAGGATTGGCTATGACTTGAATTATTAAAGATAAATGATAGCAAACCACACATGGTGGTGCACACCTTTAATCCCAGCACTCTGGAGACAGAGGTAGGAGGATCTCTGTGAGGTTGAAGCTACCCTGAGACTACATAGTGAATTCCAGGTCAGCCTGGGCTAGAGTGAGACCCTATCTCAAAAACCAAAACAAAAGATAAATAATAGATTCATGATAATTCATTTTAATTTAGAAATATAATATGCTTGGAAATCTCCAAATAGAAGATTTGGAGAATATCTTAAAATAACTCCAGAAAGAAATACACAGATTCTCAGGTTCTCAAGTTTCACCTCCTAGTAATTCTGACATCTTAGATCTAAGGAGAAACTATGAAATCTAAAATTTTTAACAAATGCCCTACTGTGCAGCATTCCAAGGGTAGCATCTTTGTCACTCATATTGTTTCCTTTACATATATATACATATATACATATACATATATACATATATACATATATATATGGCTTAAGAGTTTTGTTAGGTTGCTAACTTCTTGAGTCCAGTTCTCACTTATTATTTAACTTCATTTAGAACAGTACTTTAATATGATATGGCTTAAAAAACATCTATTAGAGTGACTATGTGCAAACCCGATACATTTGTAACTTAGTTTGAATTTATCAAAATATAATTCAATGTTTTGAAGGAGTTAGATGCTGCAAAGGAGTAGCCCTATGATTCATCCTTATGTAATTAAACCCAATACTTCTTAAGCAGTGCTGTAATTTATATACTTGCTTAAATCTACATTTACACATGTTAAATGCACCAAACATGAACAGCCACTGTGTTTTGGGTATCTTTCTTGCACTTCATGTTACAGAGAGGAGGAAGTAGGGGTTATAGGCCTGTGCCTGAGAAATAAATGTTTGGATACTCGCTTCTAACCTCTCTTGCCCTTTGTGATTCCGGATTGGATTGGGTGTGCGAAGAGGGAAAGGGTAGTTCTCTGAGGAGACTAATAATAGGGTCTGAAGGATGAAGATCAAAGAGGAGCATTGGCTGTGGACTACATAGCCACCATGGTAACCGTGGTGGTTCTCTGGTCTCTATGCTCTGGGTACCCTTGTAATCTCACTCTACATTTTACACCTTTTCCTGGGGTCATCACCCTTCTCAGTTACTGTCTCCTCTCTTATTTCTCCAAAACCCTTTCTCCTGGATGACAGCAGGTCTGCTGTTTATCTGTACATAACCCACCATATAGACACCAGACAGCACCACCCAGAACATTTTTACAAAGCTAATATGAACTTGATTTTTAGTTAGTATGAAAATCTAGGGGAAATATGCTTATAGTTTTCTTAAAACACCTTGTGATGGTTAGGTTTTGTTGTCAACTTGATCTTTTTAATTATCTTGGGTGGGTCTCTGAGGATGTTTACAGGAAGGTAGACTCTCAGTAGGGGGCAAGATGTAAAGAAGCTCAAATAAGCTGGAAGTAAGCATCCTTTCCTGTGTGGGCAGTGCAGGAAGGAAAGTCCAGAGACTCAGGAAGCCATTAAATATGGGGAAGGGTTGTAAGACCCCACCCTAAGGCTATATAAAGGGGAAGAAATTCTCTCCTTGGCCCTCCTGCCTGTTCCCTGTTCTCTCTGTGTGTGGTGTAGGTGATGGGTTTTTCTTTCTGCTCGGACCTGTGAAAGAGGACCAGCCTGTTTCGCTGTTATGGAACTTCCCCTCAATCTGTAGTTTCAATAAATACTTTCCTCCCCCAAATTGTGCCTGATATGAAGATTCATCCCAGCGGTGTGTGGCTGACTACGACACATCTGCTTACACAGCTGCTCCAAATTGGTCTTATATATGTAGAATCTAATGTCACTAACTTATGACCAAATCACATTAAAGTTTGCCTTTAAATCATCCATTTCATGCCACATGAGATATGTACTCTAAAATATTTTGGTGGCTAATGGGAATTGGAGGTGGGATAAAATCACACCAGGACTGGCCATTAATGGATGACTCTGAAGCTGGCCATGGGTACCGACGATTTCACGATGCTGTGATTTCCTGCTTTAATATGTTTTGAAATTTTCCTTAGTATAGTTTTCTCTGAAACCTCTGTTTTGTTTTGAAACTCTATCCCCAAATATATTTAGTATGGTTAAATTTTCTGCTTTAGATTATGGGACTCTTTTATTGACCTAGCTCAGTGAAACAGGTGTCTGTCTACCTGCCTGGGGAATCTCAAATACTATCCGTAGAGTGGCCCAAGAATCTTGGCCATTGCCCTACGGAATGCTCAGACTCTTTTCGTAATCATTTAAAAATATGCCATCGTAGCTAGAGTTCCAAGTTCAAGGGTTTTATTTTCACTGGAGACTTCAAATACCAACCCTGAGTTCCAGACAGAAAGCAGGATGGTGGCTAGCTCATGAAACTTACTGTCTTTTTGCTTCTGCTTCCCTCACCCCCAACACATACACCCCACTCCTTTTCTTTCTCTCTTGGGAAGGGATCTATTTGTAAGCAATTACTGATCCAGAGAAACAACATCTAACCATTGTTAAATACTTTGCAAGGCATCAATACTCCAAGCTGCTCGGACTGCTGTGAATGACCCAGTAAACCGGCATTCCTGGTCCTGTTTCTGGAGACTTGAGATTTTTGTTCAATAGGAGGAAAATACACTCAAAATCCCAGCCTAAGACCCTGGATGAAGAGGTGAAATGCAAGTTGTTCTTTGCAGATGGCTTAGCACCCACAAGGTATTTCTTAAACCAAAGAGCTGGCAGCCTTGTCCTTTGATCCACGGAGCTCTTCTTAAATAAATCAAGTCTTCAGTTTGCTAGGTGGACGATTCTATGCAACACCAATCCCTGACAAGTGACTCTGGGAATTTCACCTTTTGCTAAATCTTGTCTGATGCCACAGACTTGGAGCCACAGAAATTTTTGTTTTCTTTTTTGAGCAACCAGGAAAAGTAAATAGCCATTTACCAGAGTTGGGTGTTGAGGATGTGCCAGAACACCTTGACTTGGAACTGTCAATCATTCCTCTCCTTCCCCTTGGAAAACACTTCTCCTTAATCCGCCTGCTTGACTGTGTGTTGTGCTCTGGAGTTTCCCCTTAATTGTCAGTCAGGCAAAGCCTTTAAATGTAAGGGGACACCCTAGTATTTTTAATGACCTTAGGCAGTGATGGACACTAGATCCTGGAGTCAGATGTTCCTAGTGACGCAACTTGTTCTCCCAGTGGCCCGAAAGCTTCCTGCCATGGTTAAGTTAGAACTGTGAAAGTGCTAAAATGTGTGTCTGCCTTCCTCTGATGCAAGCACTTTTTATAGTGTCTAGTTGCAAAGGAGTGTGGAAATATGAATCCTGCCTTTCGGTGTCTCTTCTCTCTCTGGCCTCTACAGAAAGGCGGTGTGCTCTGTACATGCATCCTTGCCTGAAATACCCAAGTTCACAGTCATGCCTTCTTCAGACAGTTTTTTCTGACTCTAACCCTGTTGCTTTTCTTTTTTCTTTATATATATATATATATCATTGTCCATAATTAGTTACATTTTTAATGGGCAAACAATGAGTTGTTATCGCCAATTCTCCAATGCCCCCCTCCCCATCCCCAATCAGCTGGATATCCTCCTCCATGGGTCGTCTGGATCAGTCCTTGTGACAGGGGACCATGGATAGCCTAGTATTCAGCCAGGTTCTCCTGGCCCTAGTACGTTGTTACTTAGGGGTGCCATGTCTCTGGATTGTCTCCCCCACCATGGCTCTCACAATCTTTCCGCCCCCTCTTCCGCTCAGTTCCCTGAGTCGTGGTGGGTGAGTATTAAGGCTGCTTTCATGTTGTGAGCTTAGGGGTCTTTGTGTCGAAAATCACTGGTTTCTGGCTCACTGGATTCTCTTTTCCTCTGGGTTTATACTGCAGTATGAGCACAACTGATTTATGGCTGACACTATCTGAATCCTTAATAAATTTTCTTAGCAAGCCAAATGGAAGCAATCCATTCTATATTTGAGCTTGAGATGGAAACATCATTTGTTTTTCTTGATTGGAGGCTGAGGTAGAGCGAAAGTATAGTCCTATTTCTTCTGAAAATGATCTGTAATTCCCAATGCTGGAGAACCTGAGAGATGTTAGTGTGACATCACTACACAAGGCTGGCTGACCCATTCTGTATTAAAATATCACTGAGGCTTTTTGTTTTAACCCCCTTGAGCACAAAGGCCCTTGAACCTGCTTATCTTCAAGGTTCCTAGGCAAAGGGAATGTCTGGGCAGTGGCAGCCTCCTTGGTGGTTACTTAGGGAGTCATCTCCATTATTACTAATTCATTAATTGATCAATGCAATAATATAAAACCACACAAAACCCTGTAGTTAACTTGAAAGGATGGAGTAACTGAGAGGGACTAGGCCGTACTTCCATTGTATTTATACTGAAGACTGACATAGCTGTTTGATTCAAATTAAGTGTTTTATTCCTATTCTATCTTGAAATCCAAATATATGTGGTTAATATATTTTGACCTGGAATCCAAATATATGTGGTTAATATGTGGGAAATCCGTTGTGTAGGTCTTTATTGTTCTTGCAGATTTATGTGTGAGCTACATTAACGAAACTCACCTTAATTCAATTGTAATGCATAATTTTTTTACCATCTCAATTTCCCTGGTGTGTTGTATGTGATCGGCTAATATTGGCCACATGGGTGACTTAATGAAGGAATGACTGGGAAAAAAACCCAAAGCCCTTAGTGTCAGAAGGTTGCCAGCCTGAACAAGTAGCTTCCTGGCATTGCGGCATACCTGAATAATTTACAACTTTATTATATTTAATGTCTATGTCTCCTCAATTACCACTTTGCTCCTACTTCTCAAATGATATCCATTCTCTTTTCCTCTTCCTCTCCTTTCCTTTCTGTCTCTCTCCCTTTCTTTCCTCTTTTCCTTCTTTGCTGGTCTCTAACTCATAACCCTACTGCCTCAGCCTCTTGAATACTGGGATTACAGAAAAGCACCACCCCACCTGGCTTTAATCTGTGTTCCTTGAAAGTTCATTGTTGCTTGTATAATAACTCAAACACTATAGAAGTCTCTAAATAAAAACGATCTTGTCCTTGAAGTAACCCTGGCATAATGCAAGCACTCTCCACCTTCGACCATGTGTTCTTGATTTAAACACATTCAAATACATTTCCAATTTATGAGTGGCATTGCATGACAAATATTACTTTACAGCCCATTTTTTTTACACAATGTACTAAGACACTCTTCAAAATTAAAATTAGTACACACTGAACTTCCTCATCCACTTTTTCTCCTACATGGTATCTGTAACATAGAGGCACTGGGATTCTTTGGAAAGTTGTTTGCTGTGTATAAATGTTAGAAATTCAGAAATAAATATTTATGCAGTTTTATTATACCTTTTTGCATGGATGTGTGTGGTGTGTATGTGTATATACATGTGTTCACATGTATCTGTAGGTTGCATGCACTGCACATACATGTGCAGAGGCCAGAGGTTAGGCTGGAGAGATGGCTCAGAGGTTAAGGTGCTTGCTTGTAAAGCAGAAGGACCTGAGTTCGATTCCCCAGTGCGTATGTAAAGCAAGATGCAGAGACCAGAGGTTGATATTGAATGACTCCTCGGCTGTTCTCTACTGTGTCCACTGAGGCAGGGTCTCCCACTTGAGCCCAGCACTCACTGATCTGGCTCATGTAGCTAGAAGCTGACCCTGGGGATTGCCTGCTTCCATTTCCCAAGCACTTGGATTACAGGCAGCTACTTTTCTCATCTGGCATTAATGTGATTGCTGGAAATCTGAACTCTTGTCTTTGTATTTGCATGGATAAGACTATCTATCTGCTGAGCCATCTCTCCAGCCAATTTTATTATAACTTTCAGAAAAAAATTAAAAAACATGATTGTTCAAATAAAGAACAGGAACACTTAAATTTTAAGAAAATCTATCTGAAAACATTCTCTGCCTTCACGCCATCAATCTCCCAAATTATCATAACTTTATCAAGAGGCAAAATGGCATTATATTATGGTTATGAATTTCCTTTTCCCAGAATATTTTGCTTGTTTGTTGTTTGGTAAAGGTCCTGGCTCCCATTTTAATCATGCTGGAATTGGAGCCTAGGAATTCTGTTCTTTATAGAGCTCTTAGGTGAGTCTGATACAACTAGTGCTCAGATACCTGAAGACCACGCATTGAGACCATCTTCCCAGGTCTACTGAGACATAAGCTTCTATTACTAAACAAAACCATAAGCCCCGAAATAACCACAAAATAAAGTTCAAAGGCAGCTAGAGTGTGTGAGCAAACAATACGCATTACATGGTCCTGTTATCTTTACTGCATGATTTCGAAACTTGACAACAGGGCTGGAGAGATGGCTCAGGGGTTGGAGGGGCTTGCTTGCAAAGCCTGCTGGCCCGGGTTTGAATCCCAAGTATCCACATGGCCTTAGATGCGAATACTTGTGCATGTATCTGGTGTTCATTTGCAGCCACAGGGAGGCTGGCTGATGTGCTATGCCCCCCACAAAAATAAATTAATAAATAAAAATAATTTTTTAAATCTTGACACTGAGGCTGGGGAGATGGCTTAGCAGTTAAGGCATTTGCCTACAAAGGAGAAGGACCTGAGTTTGATTCCCCAGTACCCACGTAAAGCCAGACTCACAAGGTGGCCCATGTGTCTGGAGTTGGCAGTGGCTGGAGGCACTGGCGCACCATTCTCTCTCTCTCTCTCTCTCTCTCTCTCTCTCTCTCTCTCTCTCTCTCTCTCTCTCTCTCTCTCTCTCTGCCTCTTTCTCACTCTCAAATAAATAAAATATTAAAAAATCTTGTCACTGATTTTTTTTTTGTATTGATGCACATTGCAATTCACCACCATCACTTTTTTGGTATGTGTGTGATGCAATATGTAATATGAGGCATGTGTAGTATATGCACATGTGTGGAGGTCATATGTGTGTGATGCAGTATGTAATATGAGGCATGTGTAGTATATGCACATGTGTGGAGGTCATATGTGTGTGATGCAGTATGTAATATGAGGCATGTGTAGTATATGCACATGTGTGTGCAGATACATGCAACCGTGCACACGCACATACACACGTGTGGAGGTCAGCGAGAACATTGAGTGTCCCCTCCTTTTGCTCATCCACCTGTTTCATTGAGACAGTCTCTCATTCAACCCAGAGCTGCCATTTTTTCCCTTTTATCAGTCAGCAAACCCCAGTGACTCTCCAGGCTCCAACCCACACAAGACTGGAGTTACAGATCCATGTGGCTATGCACAGCTGTATATGTAAGTGCTGGAGACTCAAGCTCAGGTGGTCTCGGGCCTCACACTTGCTTGGCAAGCACTCTTCACTGCTGAGCCATCTCCCCAGCCCACCATCACATTTTAAAATACTGGCCTAATCAGAGAAAATGGATCTGTGAATATAAATTACGTCAAGACTTGTTGCCATGGCCAGGGGCCATAGAACGCCAGTGAAGGGCCTCCTATAAGAACCTGTGCTTCCTCCATTAAAGAGGCAGCTGGAAGACGGACTGAAAATAAGGATCCAGGTGTGGGTGTGTCTTGTTTCCATCATATGCAAACTATTTATCTAAGGTGAGCCATTCAGCCTTTCCAAACCTCAATTTCCTCACGTAGAAGTGAGGAAAACATTCCACAGAACTTCTGAAAGGAATTAAGAATGCTCATCATCAATCAGGCACCAAGTAGATGCTACTCAGCTCTCTAGAGTTTGATACCATCATAGTTATTTCTGAGACATGTACAGTTAAGAGACAGGTACGCTGAACACAGCTTCCCATGGAGAGATCCAGACACCTCTATGCTTATAAAGATGTTTATGAGTTTGGAGAGTATGAGTTCCTGCAAATGTCTGTATCTGTTCTCTCTCTGTATTTGCAATTTTATTCATGGCATTTTTTTCTATTAATGTTTACTACTTTATAGGTTACAAGATTATAACTAACCTTATTTTAAAGATGAAACTTCGCTTTTCAATATTTCTTGGCTAGTTTAACAGGAAAGTCAATCTTCACAACCGCAACCTTTCAAGTTCAAAACCATAATACCTCCCAGGAGGCCAAGATTGTCTTTATCTCTTATCTAAAAGCACTCCTTCTGCTGCTCCTCTTCCTCCCTGTTTCCTTTCAGGAGTGGTAGGGATAGTTTGAGCATCTGGGATCTGGCTCTCCTAGATATATCCTGTGGCCTCAGCCCACATGGCCTCCCTGAAAACTTTCTCCAGGCAAGGCCTCTAGGTTAACTTGGACAGTGATATGGGAAGAGCAGAGCTTCCAGAAAGTTGTGGTTCTAAAACATGCGATACAGGAACGTTTCGAAGTTTTTCTGTGCATGTTGAGATGTGTGAGGCTTAGGGGAAACTTTGCCAGGTGATATAACTAATTTCTGATTCTTAGGATAGGGCCAGATGACCTATGCCTACAAATTTAGTGTTTTGGTAGGGAGTTCAATGTTAGCGTGGAGTGAACCTTTTATAAAAAGGACAAAAAAATCCAACACACACACACACACACACACACACACACACACACACACACACACACACACACTTTTGGGCATGTAAAGTGCACATACCCGCACCTATCAGCTGCTTATCTGTATATTTAACAGAACCACTTGTAAAATAGACCTTGCCCAATCAATGCATGTTATCACTGTGACTGTAATTCAAGTCTAGGTTTAGTTTCCTCCCAGAATGCACACCCTTTATGAAGACTAGAGGCTCCCCATAAGACAAGTCCTTCCCACACTAGGAGAACCCACATTGCAACATGGCTTAGGGAAGTAGGCGGGGTTCCATACATCCATCCACCAATCAGAGAATCTCCTCCAGCTGTTTACAGGTAGGAGACAGACTGCTATCTCAGTTCAATCGCATTTTAACCTTTACAGTTAAGTCTTTCCATAGGATTTCTTTGGGGACTTGTAGCAGCAGCATGAGGCCCCCTAGTGGCAAGAAATGATTTATGTTTGTTTTTCCAGCATTTTGAAAGGCATGAGGGTGATCATTTCTTACCTAGATTTGGCACCTACAGTAGAGTTGGGCAGTCACCTCACGGTGGATGACGTATTCTGGAGGAAATTGAGAGCCAAGATGTTTTAAAAAATGACAATGGGGCTAGAATTCTAGATAGGCCACTCACTGTCTGACTTTTCATTCTTTAGTTCATTTAGACCTCAGTTGAATATACACCCTGAGTTCTTTATTTGGGCAAAACAGTGTACTACTGGCCATCACTCTGGTGCATGCCTTTAATCTCAGCACTTGGGAGGCAGAGGTAGGATGATCGCAGTGAGTTCGAGGCCACACTGTGACTACATAGAGAATTCCGGGTCAGCCTGGGCTAGAGGGAGACCGACCTCAAAAAGGAAAAAAAAAAAAGAGTATGTAGTTTATTCTTCTTAGGACCCTGGAGGAATATAAAACCTTTGTGGCATCAACATGATAGGAAGTGAGAAGGTGCCAACAGGGCCTAAGTAATGGCTGAAGAATGAGCAATTAGTTTCAGACAGAAGCCAAGGCTTCCAGGAGGAGGTGAGCTCTGGAGCTGGAGGTTGACGGGAAGCAGGATGTGGTAACTCAGGAGGGAGGGAGGGAGGGAAGGAAGAAAGGTATTATCATTACAGCAGAGAGAAAAGTTAGGACAGATGTGCAAGCTGGGAATCCTGTCTGATGAAGAAGGCTTCTGAAGTCTAGTCTTGCTAATGCAGAAGGAGATTTGGAGGTGGGAGTGAAAGTTGGCTCCTGTTGAGAGCAGACTGGAGGAGCCCAGCCTTCCCTAAAAAATCTCTTTTTTAAGCAATGGGGAGGCTCTGACTAGCTTTGATCAGAAAGGAGACATATCCAAACACAGGGGCACCAGCTTGTCAGCAGTACACAGTTCACTCACTTGTAGTTGTTGGTGAGAAACAGTGATTTGCACACACTACTCTCTGCCCTACAAAATCAATCATTTCCCATGACCAAAGTGACCAGGGACAAGGGAGCAGCCAGTGCCAGAGTGCTCCTGTCAGAGTTAATGCAATGCCTCAACAGAATGCCTTTCAAGGAATATGCTATGCCAGGCTCTGTTCCTATCATTTAATATAGGCTTTAAGGCTTCATGCCTATTTTCCTACTCTGGATCAAAAAGGTTTAAATTATGTGAATGAGGAATAATTCTGGTTGGAGTTGAGGGATAGAGTCCTGGCGATAGGACAGCTCAATGTCCACAAGAGAATTTAAACACTAACCTTATTTTTATAGGATTACAACCAACTGATTGATTAGCAGCCTACAGACCTACACGATGCCTGGCATGTAGTTACCACTCAGAAACATCTGTATAGCAAATAATTTATGAGTAACTCAATAAAATAACTGTAATGCACACTTAATGGAACATGATAAAATTTCTGACCTCAACTACTACTGGTTTCTTAACGGGATAGAAAAATCTTTAGAACATAGAAGTGTAATGAATGCTACCCTTCAGAAGTAGTGAAACAAAAAGAAAAATGAAAATAAAAATCTTCCCTAACGTTAAAAATAAGCACCATGTCTATTTGATAAAAATACAACTGAAACTTGGCAAATGTGGCAAAAACAAAACAAACAAAAAATCACCCAAAAAGGTGGACCATTTGGGACCGCAACAAAAATAAGTCAGAAACAACTATTTAAGAAGTTTCAGCAGCAATGAGTATTTATTATTTTGAATGAAATGTACATTAAAACTTTTGTATAAAAATCATTAAAAGTGCTATGTTGGTTATATCAATATTAATTTAACTTCCAGGTCATTTATTAGCTATACCTTTCACCTGAAACCATCCAATGTTAAAATATAAAAAAATATTAGTCTGTTCTTCAAGATAAAGTACCACCAGCGATGAGTTACTGAAAATGAAAAATTTAAAAAAAAACGGATTTCAGGAAATCAGCTTATTGAAAAACAATTATCACAGAATTTCATGGATATATGCTAATGCCAAGGCGACAGAGGCCTTGGGTAGACTATGTCCATAGCTTGGTGTCTCAGAGCACTTTTCTCAGGATGACTTCTTCTGGAGCCTCTCTTTTCACTCCTTGGCTGCTTGCCAAGGTGAACCAAATGCTAACCTTCCTCTGTGCCTCTCCGACAGCCCCCAAAATGTTTCACGAAAAGAAAAATGATACCACCATCTCAGAAATAGCCCTTAAGATTAAGTTTGTCATTAAAGAAGACATTAACAGAAGACAGGACATTCCTCACAAAGGAGGACTCTCCCCCCACCCCTCATTTTTGCGCCCCTTCCCTCCAGCCCGGGTTCTGCAGGAATTGGCTGACCAAGTTCAAGCAGATCTGGGGGGTCTCTTTCAGTCTTAAGCAAACAAGCTTCTCTGGTTTGCCACCAGAGCTGTCTGACTCTCCCGCCTCTTGCTTTTCTTGCTGTTCTGTCTCACCTTCCAGCACAAGGCGCTGGAGGCTAATAAAAACAGTCCAGATGACAGAAGGACCAGGCCAAAGATGGAGATGATGGAACCATGGGTGTTGAGGCTGTAAGCCACTGCGGTGACCACTATCCCAGCAATGAAGACCACCACAGCGAAGGGGACCACACAACGATAGCAGGAGAGTTCAGCACCCCCTGTGGCGGCCATCAGCTGGACCTCACTGACCAGAGGAACCGTGGTGATCACCACTTCGCCCTTGGGGCTCTTCTCCATCATGACAGGTGTGGGAGATTTAGGGGCTCCCGGGATCTCTTTGATGGGTTCTTCAGGCATTTTTCCAGGGATGCGCCTTGGCTGTGTTCAGAGACTAGATATGGAGAGCCTCCAGAGGGGGGGAGCTGTGGAGAAGAAGGCGGAGACCTCAGCTAAGTCAGCAGAAGGGGCCCTGCAAGCGGACAACTTGCAGAGTCATCTCCTTCCCAGGAGTCAGGGCAACAGCAACATCACTGATCTGTAATCTCTGGATTGGATCGACTGCATTCTTTGCCTTGGGCCACCAGCAGGATGAAGGAGCTATGCCTAAAGAAAGGGGAGATAGAAAAGCAGGAAGCTTTTTACAGTGTTAAACATTCCCTGGTGGTCTACAGATAGTCTTTAAAAAGTTTTTCCAGCTGGGAATGGTGGCAGATGATTTTAATCCCGGCACTTGGGAGGCAGAGGTAGGAGGGTCACTGTGAGTCCCAGGCCACCCAGAGACTACATAGTGAGTTCCAGGTCAGCCTGGGCTAGAGCGAGACCCTACCTAAAAAAATAAAAAAATATAAAAAAGCTTTTCCATTTTGTCAGTTCATCACAGAGAGACCCGAATCTTCATCCAAAGACAGCCTCCTTCAAGAGGAGAATGTACTATAAACAGTCCCTCCCCACTCATAGCAACGTAAAGTCTGCCAATTTTGTTGGCATAACAAGGCTTCTTTCCAGGCAGTGAATGGGTGACACACATTCACTGCTCATGAAATCAACGTCAAGATAAACAGCCAGAGTACAAACGATGCTCTCCTTCATCAACTGACTATTCCTAAACATGGTGCAGTGTGTACCCGGGACCTTTTCATTCCCTGTGATGGATGGGGCCTCAGAAGAAGAAAAAAACACTGGCATCAATGAAGTCAGAATTTGTTGTTAGAAATGTGGCACCATCCTCCCAGCCATTTCAAAAGGAAAAATATAAGAAAGGGAAATTACAGCCACTTTTTAGGGTATAATTATCGTTATTGTTTTATTTCCCATATTAAAGACATGGGTAATGATGAAGGTAATTAAACATTAAGGTTTACAAATGAAACTCAAGGAATTTTGATATTGGGTATACTGGGATATGCTTCCATAAAATAGGCATAGTTGATAAAATTTAGCAAATTCCATGTTCTCCTGTGCCCTCGTGTACAAAATCTGTCCCTTTGGGAAGCTGAATTATTCAGGACTAAACGCAAGACCCTTGGATCAAATGCACCTGGCTGCAACGCTTCGATGAGAAAGCAGGGGAAAGTCTCACCTGCTGTTCACACAAGTTCAAGTTCCATCACTGTCTGGGGCCCTGGAGAAGCTGCGCAGTTGCAATGACCATGGATTTACAGGAAGACACTTGAGAACATTTTGAGTGTATTAATCCCTTGAATATATTAACTACAGATGGAAAATAAACACAGCCTGGAATCAAACCTCAGAGGTCAAAATATCACTCCCTGAACCATCAAAGTCTTAGGGTTGTCTCCTTGGATGTAACTTGCATATAAATTGTAATCACACACACAAATTAATCACTGTTGTTCCATGATACCCTAAAGATATACTGGTCAGTGAAAGGATATTTGACATTGTGTCTAACTTGAAAAAAAGAATCTTCTCTGCCACCCTTACCCCAAGAAAAAGCAGAAATAACCTTAATCTAAAAGCAAAGATCTGTCCCCAAATTACTCACCTCCGAGAGACACAGTCCATTACCAGGGAAGCCACTTGGTTAGGAAAGGAAGAATCTAATCAGCAAGGGTGAACGTTTTCTCTGAGCTTCTGGGAAGGAGTCTGTCACCCACTGGGCTCTTGATAAAATGACAGCTCTTGGGTTGCCTCTGGGGAACAGAAAAGGCATAAAAATACTTGACTGTAAGTTGGAGTTTGACTCCCAGAGCTCTTCTTTCCAGCTCTCAGCCTTCAAATGACGTGTGTTTTCCCCTCCCTCTCTCTCTTTATGCCCTCCCCCTGCAGTCTGCCCCTCCCTGTTTTTTTTTTTCCTTCTTCTTCCTTCATTTGCCAAAAGATTTTTCAGTTTTGGCTTCCCCCAACTCTGCCCAGTAATATGATAATTTAAGATTATTTCTACAACCGTCCCCAGAGACAGAAGCCACCATTTACTTTTATTTCTCCTGCAGCATTTATTAAGCAAGCTGCCTTGAATTACTCGTTCCCCCCCCCCCCAGCCTCCAGATCTTCCTCCTGCCCACCCATCAGGCATTTTCATAAGAGAATCTAAGAGAATCCCAGAGTCAGCTAAACAAAGCCAGCTGAGGGACAGAGCTGAGAGACAGACCCTCCCAGAAGGCAGGGACAGCTGTGAAGTCACTGGGCAGCTGAATCCACCCTCTCTTCCAGCAGAAGCCCGTGTGCCTAGGTGTCCTAGAATTTTTCCTTATCTCTGAGTGTGACGGTCACCTGAAGCCCACAGCCCCCTTGTTCAATATTCATTCATCCAGAAAGAAGGGTGAGGAATATTAATGCTTCTGGTTAAAGGGGGAAAGTCAGAGATCATCTTGATTTAAACAGGACTACTTACTGCTGTGCTACAAGGTAACTGCTAGCCTGACTGAAATTGTGGTCGTGGTATCATTGCTGCCATTTCAGAGCATCTACTCTGGGTATGGTAGAGCATTAAGCAATGGCACACATTAATATAAATTCTCATGAGCTGGCAAGTGAGGTGGTGGAGGAAAGAAATGCGACAGTATACATAGGCAGAAAGAAACCCTGGGTTTTTATTGTTTGTTTGTTTTTGTTTTTGTCTCTCCTGGGGATTGAACCCAAGGATGCTTACACATTGGGCAAGAGCTCTACCTCTTCAGCACACATGGTCTTAAACTTTTGATCCTCCTGCCTCAGCCATCTGAGTAGCTGGGATGACAGACCTGCCCCACCAGGCCTAGCTGTATTCCAGTCATGAATGGGTATGAGATCACCCAGGGAGCTTGTTAAATGTAGATTCTGATTCAGTCCTTCTGTAACAGCTGCCCACCTATGCCAAAGCTGCTGTTCTCAGCCCATTTTAAAGAACAGACACTTTATGCATTCAAATACACAAGGTCTGACACATCACCCACTCAAACAGCAAACTTAAGTCTACTTCCCACCACCATGAGTGGCATAGGTTTATGCTTTCTTACAAACGATTTGAAATGTGAAGCATTGGAAAAGCATAAAGCCAAGATCAAGAGAATCAAAGATAGTACTGGAGGACCACTGTAAGCTTCCCTGTAGGTTTCTAAAAGTTGACCACCCTCCTTCTCTTTAACTTGTGCAAGTGTTACCGACTCCATGTAGATAGTTCAGGGAATCTACACATTCACATTAGCAAAGGAAGAGTTTGCTCTCCTCCTGTCTGGGATTGTCAGAT
Source organism: Zapus hudsonius (assembly GCA_004024765.1). NCBI lineage: Eukaryota > Metazoa > Chordata > Mammalia > Rodentia > Dipodidae > Zapus > Zapus hudsonius. Next base: position 38,934 of record PVHP010001776.1, on the reverse strand, counting down.
CCCTCCAGCCACAGGCTTGGATTTACTCAAACACCCCACCTGTTCTACCTGTTTTACGTTCCACTCCCTTCCAGCCTAGCCTCATGTAACAATGTCTAATCATATTGTCACAGAGAGACCCAGAGTCCTTTTATTAGAATGGAAGCCAGAGTAAGGGCTTCTTCATTTCAAGAAATAGCATTGAGGAATCCCTGAGACCTGGCTGAGTCAGAGGGGCTCAGCATGCTGTGGATGACAGGTACCTTTTAGGCCATCTAAAGACTTGGATTGCCACTATCCTCTGAGCTTTAAATGTGGGACCTAAATGAACAAGGAGTGATGTCACTGGGTGTTGAGACTGAGGATAATCAGAACCTCAGAGCTTGTCAAAGATGCCTAGAGAAGATGGTGATGTGGGGCCTGGACCCCACCAACTGGAATTTTTGAAAAGAACCAGTCTTCCCAGCTGAAAAGTTCCGCTATTGGCATGAGTCCTCGCTACTTCCTAGCAAGGTCATTTTTTCTAAAGACAAACAAATGCCCAATAAATAACTTCATCACCTTGTCCTCTTGAAGCCAAAGGTATAAGAAGTGAGCTTGAAGACGGGTCAGGCACACCCTTTCCCGAGGTGCGCTGAGTCCCTAAGGAGGGACAGTGAGCAAAGCCTTCCCCAGGTTTGCTGTTACTATCTTTTACAGTCTCAGGTGTCGGGTGTTTTGTTCCCCCCACTCCTTGCACAGCCTGTGCAAATCTGCCTCAGTGGGTGGGCACACATCTGTCTCCAGATGCCAGCAGACCATTGATGATGGATCTGCACTGGCAAATTCAGAAAGTTTGGGGATTCACCAGAAAAGGTGTCAGAAAAACAAATACTGATCACCACAGCTTCACTAACCCCCATTTCCAGAGGAAAATTCAAAGAGAACTCCTGGGGATCCCTGCCTGATGCTTTTGCAGTTCCATTCCTCCTTTAATCCTGTCTGTAGAGCATTAACCATCCTAGGGACTCCCTTCAGGGACACTTCCCCCCACGTGCAAAAATACCACTTCATGATTCCTCCAGCTTTCTTTCCCTAAGCTCTCCTTTCAGAAGGGAGAGGAAATCTCTCTGCTCTTTTAAAAGCACGGGAGTTTTAAGAGACTGGGTTAAGTTTGGAGGACTTTTCTGAAAAATCTCCCAATGCATGAGTGATTTCAATCTTCCCTCCCCTAACCCTGACAGGCATTCAGCATTTCTCTCTTAGATCTTTCAGAGACCGAGGAAAAGATCCTTACCTTTCTCAGCCAGAATCGGACTGAGACAGCTGCCAGTTCCCAGCTCAGGCCTGCAGCAGCCAGGAGAGGGAGATGCAGATCACCACGCTAGGGACTGTACACAAAGTACTCAGCCAGGCTGAAACACCATTAAGGGACCGGGAGACAGTTTAGTGAGAGGAAATCCCTTACATGCTCCAACATTTTACTCTAGGAGAATGTAATCCATGATAATGACCGGTGCAAATCCACAACAACTTGATTATTTAAAAGACTACTAAGTAGAAGAATATGCTGTTTTGGTTTCCTCTTTTTCTATCTTTATGCAAGTGTTCATTTTCAAGGTTTTCACTATCCAGACCTCTTCCCCCCCCCCACCCCCATGCTAATAGCTTTCCTCTAATGGTAATTCTGTGGGGCTTTGTAGGGGGTTGGGAGTGGAGAACTGGGTCCATAGGAACTATCTCTCGCCATGGCATTGGTACTTGGGTGGTCCCTTGCCCTGAAGACAGGGGAGACTGTTTATCAGTACTCTTTACCCAAAGATGCCCAAGGGGGGCACAGAAATGATGGCATGCTGATATTGTCTCATCTCCAGCCAAGGGATGATCCCAAAGTCAATATGACAGAGCTAAGATTTACTTTTGAATTTTTTCCCCCCAAACACAAAAGTGGCTCATTTTGATTAGAAATAAGACATAGTGACTTAAGTGATGGGGATATGTCAGTGGAGGACGATGAGATTATCACCCTGTTTCCCTTTGGTAGAAACTAAAGGCTCTGATGTTTTCATCTTGCTCTTGAAAGACCTGGAAATTTCTCCTTTGGGAACACATGAGCTTTGCATTTTGGGAAGAGCAACCCCATGTGCATTTGATTACTCACCCATATTTACTTTCAGTTTGCATTTGACTGGTGTGGTTCTGGCTGGCTGGATTCCAGCAGCTTGGAAGGTGCCAGCTCCTCTCTGCTCAGTCACGGAGCACATCTCCATCATCACCCAGCCCAGTTGAATTCAGCGAGACCAGGGAAGCCGGCCAGCTTTTCTCCAGGCTAATGCTTCTTTCAAGGGTGTGTCTGCCATTGTGTTCTGAAATCATGGACATTTTGGAAAGTGATCTGTGCTTGTCTGTTCCTTTTGGATAGCAGGTTATTATCTACCCTGCCTTCACCCCCGTATCCCCCACCCACCCACCCACACATACACCAAGACAAGTTTTTTTTTTTTTTTATGAGGTCTAGAACATTGACTGGAAACATCTAATAGTAATAAGAAGAACAGGGGTATGCCATTGATATAAACACATTATGCTATTTACTGGTCAAATTCCAGTCCCTGGAACTACCTAAGATCTATATGGGTATAGAAGGGCAGCCCCAGAGCTCTCTCCTTCATTCAGGATGGAGCCATCCAGTGGCCTCAGATTGAAGAGTAAAGGAACAACACATTGATGGGTATTAAGTATCAACCGCATGGGCCACACCTCTGGAATCTGAACGTGGGTGCTACTGAAGAGGACACTAAAACCCGGTCCAGTGAAGTAATTTTGCATGATTTACTGCTAGGGAAAGGTGAGTTAGGGTACAAATCTAGTGGTGGCTGGGGGCTTCTTCTCTGTTATGCCCCAAGGACTACATTTCCTATTTTTAAAATATTCTCTGTATATATCTCATTGAGTGTCAGCTTCATTCTCTTGTGTGCAGGGTTGTTATATCGGCATGGTTTAGTTTTGGAAAAATACTCTGAAAAGGGGTATCTACTGCACTAGGTTATCCTCAGCTCTGAAACAAAAAAGATGTAATGATACAATTGTGTATTTTGTTTCCTGTGCATTTGAGACATTGAATAATTGTACTATATTCTAGTATGCTATATTATAATAACCTTGATACAGTCTTTGGTATGTTTAAGGCTGATTGACAGGCTGGTACCCAGTGAGTCTTTGGAAGTAGCCAGGACATTAGGGATATTCCAGGAGTCTCCTAAGCTAGTCTACTGTCATGAGTACTTAAGTTCTCCCTGTATTTACTGTACTCCTTTTCAATGTCAGGGACTTAGTGGATGTTTCATTGAGAAACACAAAACAAAAAAGGTGGCAGAAACAAGGTATCTGCACTCAGAGTTTCGAGTCTGTAATAGGAAAGGAATGGGCATGAATGCAGGCATGCTTGATATTTGAATGAAAGCTGCTGGAAGAGACCCAGGAAGACATAATTCATTCTGGTATAGATGCAAGCATGGGGATAGGAGTAGGGATGTGAGCTTCATGGAAGACAGACCTTTGACATTATGGGAGGAAAAAGGAAGGAATTCGATTCTAGGTGAAAGAATTGTCTAGATAAAAACAAGGGATAGAAACGTCTAACTTTTCTGCAAAGAGAGATGAACAGCCTGCTCAGCTGAATTTTATGGAGCACAGAAAACAGCCAGAGTAAGACTGGAATGGATTAGTGGTCACACCACTGACTCAATGACAACGTTGGGCTTTGAGAGCAGGGTGGACTCCAGTAGGATTCCACACTCAGCCCTGTAAACTGTGGCTGGGGGCATTACGGTGTGGTCTGATTCTGAGGAAAGTTAGAACAGGGAAGAGGAAAGCAGGCTGGGACAGGAGGGAGGAGGGACTTGGTACTGTTCAGGTGAGAGACACTGGGAACTGGAAACAGGTGGCAAGAAGCAGCAAAATTTGAAACCTGCTACCAATGGAGAGGAGTAATTAATTAAGTAATTCACAGAAACAGGCCAGCACAAAGAACAGGCATGAGGTGGGGAACTGCATCTACTTTCATTAGCACAGGTATTTACTTCCCAGGCACAAAGGAAAATTCTAGAGAAAGTTCACTTTACTAACTGACTAGTTATAGATGTATTGTCTGAGTTAAGCAATGCTATCAGGCTCATGGATGAATTTTCCAGTAAGATCATGAATAATGAGACTGGAGCGATGCTCAGTGCTTAAAGTTGCTTGCTGGCAGAAGCCTGCCAGCCATGGTTCAATTTTCTAGTACCCACGTAAAGCCAGATGCACAAAGTAGTGCCTGTGTTTGGATTTGGCATGTGGTGGCAAGAGGTCCTGGTGTGCTCATTTTTTGTCTCTCTCAAATAAATAAATAATATAATTATGAGCAACTTTATAATAATTCACTTTGTTCCACCTACATACACAGGATCATTGACACACACATGATCTGAGATTGTCAACATTCTGCATAGGATGGGAAAATGTTTTCTGAATCCCAATGTGAGCTATATTTATACTGACTGTATGCTAAGACTACATTAAGTAGATTTTTAGTTTTAAAGTCCTCAAAAAGAAGAACTTGACAATACAATCCATTGTTTTCAATAGAGCTAGATGTGAATAAAAGAGCCCATAGGCATTTTCTGGTCATGAATTTTTTTTCCACCAATAGGTACTTCTATTGAACACACATCCAGGTTCCAATCCCCCCCTTTTCTAGATGTGGAAAAGTAGCCTTTTCCTTACCAAGAACTGATTTTACATGACCCCTTGACAACAAAATTGAAATTCAAGTTCACTACAGGTTTCTTCAGCTAAGTAGTGTTTGAGTATCATGTAATGCAAACAGTCTTCATATGGGCGCTTACCATGATCATGCTAACTTGGAAATCTCCCATAAATCCATTAAAGATAGCAATAATCTTTAATAAATAAGCAAATGCATGACATTACATTGAAATCAAAGGCAGGGTGTGGTGGTGCATGCCTTTAATCCCGGCACTAGGGAGGTAGAGGTAAGAGGATCACCGTGAGTTTGAGGCCACCCTGAGACTACATAGTGAGTTCCAGATCAGCCTGGGCTAGAGCAAGACTCTACCTTGAAAAACAAAACAAAAAAAGTGAACTTGAACATTCAGATACTATTCAAGGAGAATATGTCAGATACAAAAGTATATGGTACTAAGTACATTAGTTATCCCTTAATTTTAATTATATTATTGTGATATAGTGCATTATAAACCTAGCTATAACTCCATTATAATTATCTAATTATTATTGGTATTTTTTCAAGTCTTTGGATGATAAATGCCACATAGATCTAGCTATTTGTTGTGTAATGACTATGCTATACTGCTTTAATAAAGTTATTATTTTATTAAATACAAATAATCTATGAGTTAGGTACCAGAAATAGTCCTGTTGTTTAAATGAAAAGGTGAAGGGGCTTGTTATACATGTATAGGAAAATGGAGGAGTCCATAACTAAAACCAACTTCTGAAGGACTCCATCTTGGTCTCCTATTTTGGAAAATTGTTTCTGTGCTCAGACTATGTTCGTGCTTTCTGTAGCTCATGACGAGTGTCTACAAAGCCCCAAATAAATTCTCAGGGCTTTGCAGTGATCATTTTGTCAGTGAAAACATGTAAATGACTTCCCACAGGTCCTCTGCAGGAGTACACGGACTGAGTGTAGGGCCAGCTCAAAAAACCTTTTGAACACATTTGATCCAAGTCTTTGATGTCCATGACTCCACGATGTGGGTGGGTAGTGAAAGAGAACAATTTGCCCAGCTGAACTCAATTCCAAATAGAACTGTTTATCTTTGGAACTTATCTTATGGAAGGCTGAGAACAACAGATCTTTTGCTTTCTTTCTTTAGATAAAAATTTAAAAGTCTTGTTTTGTGAAAAGTCTTGTTTACTTAAATAAACTATACAGGAAAAAAGGCATTATTGTCTTTGTAAAAGCAATACGGGAGTTGGTAAAACTAGTAATCCCAAGAGAGTGCACACCCCTTCAAGGAGAACATAATGTTTCTTCCTTGGGGAACAAGGACAACCAAAACTACTCTGGACTCCAAAGTGCCCTTGTGCCCTGTCAATAAGTCTGCCATGATGCCTTTGGAGAATGTCCAATTTGATGGGCTCAGTAGTTTCAGGGCTTCCTCTCTGCCCTGATAGATCCTTGCTATTTATTTTCTAAATTTGGAAAACTTTGTTTACAGCACTGGTAGGACATTTTTTTTTTTTATTATGAGTGTCACATCATAGAGTTTTGGACCACTTCCATAAGAAAACGAACATTTCTGCCCCTCCTTTCTTAATGTGCAATAAAAATTTGCCATGAACTGCAAGTCGGGAAACTTGGGTTTGATCTTCTTTCCTTTTTATGGCAATAAGCAAGGCATCCAACTTCTGAGTTCCATCTATTAGATCTTAAGGTTCTGCCTGTAAAGCCATTATTATTCCTTAACTTATTTTTTTAAGCATTTGTGGGCTTAGAATATCAGAGGACTGAGGTAAGATAACTTGGAGAGATAGCTCACACTGCTACCCAAGCTACCGGGTCAACTGTAGGAAACCTCTTTTAAAAAAAAAAAATCCCTGTGCAACATCTGTCAGCAACAGCATTGACCTTGCACTCCGATTATTCATCTATTTCCATGTGAAGCAAGTCACAGACAGCTGGTTCAAAGACTGACTGACTGGAGTGCAAAGGTTTTCTTCAGCTCTGAGCAGAAATTCCAAAGCTGCAGTGCTTGCACACTCATTTCCATTCTTGCTGACCCAAAGCCAAGGCATTCAGAAGCCTGGGGACTGTTCAGTCACACAATGAGCTGCAAATTCAATTCAAAAGTAAAGCCTCAGAGACCAGAATGCACACTGGTAGGGACTGACGTAAGTCCGAGACCTCAGTTCATAGTTTTATGTGACAGGACACGGGAGTAGCCAACTTTAGGGGAGACGGATAGGAAAGTCCAAGGGTGAAGCTCTCTGGGAACAGGAAGCAGCTCTCTGTACCAACAAGGCTTTTGGACAGAGAAGCTTGACAGGCTTTGTAGAAGCAATTTGCCAAGAGGGTGTGCTCTGTCACAGGGAATGTGCAATTCCTTAGGGTTTCTCCACTCCCAATCCACAGAATCCAGAAAGTAGCTCTGTGAGGCATCATTCCTTTCACAAACATCAGTTCAGATGGATGAATTAATGCATTAGGTCATTGGTGTGTGTGTAATACAGACAGAGAAAGAGAGAGACAGAGACAGAGACAGAGAAACAGAGAGGGACAGAGAGAGAGATCAGGAACTTGAACTTAAAAATTATTTATTTGCAAGCAGAGAGAGAAACATAGAGAGAGAGAATGGGTACCCAAGAGTCTCTAATTGCTTCAAACTAACTTCAGATGCATGCACCTCTTTGTGCATCTGGCTTTATGTCGGTCCTGGGGAATTGAACTCAGGTCATTAAGTTTTGCAGGCAAGTGCCTTAACTGCTGAGCCATCTATCTCTCCAGCCCAGGCACCCGAACTTTTAAATTCATATTTAGATGAAGCTTGAGATCTTCTGTTCCCCACAAATATAGCAAGCTAATAGGCATGTGAACCTAACCATAACTTCCATGGTAAGACCACCAGCGTTTCCCCTTTTATCAGAGGTCTCGAACCTCAGCACGATCCTGTATCCCCACCCAAGAAATATCACCTCCTACATCAGCACCTGGAGGTTCTCTTTAATGCAAGACATTATAAATACAAGAACCATTATTGAAAATCATCAAACCTCCATGATAGAAAGAGGCTGACATAACTGTTGAGTGCTATTCCTAATAAATCTTCCACAGATAAAGAATATCCAAATCTTCTTCCAAGATGATCCCATAATACTCTATGCCAGCTTTCCCAAACCTGGCCACTTTTGATATTCTGTGTGGGACAATCCCTTCACTGGGAACTGCTGTTCTGTTGCAGAGATGTGCACAGCATCCTTAACCAAAGATGTCTTCAGACTTTACTAAATTGTCTGGGAGGGGCAAAAAGGCCCTGGGTTGAGAGCCTTGCTCTGTGCTTCAGGGTATCATAGTGCTCATCAAATAGGGTAGAAAGTAGCTATCTGTTGTTTATGTCATCTTAATGACCCGAGTTCAATTCCCAGAGCTTCTCAAGGGGACATACAAAGGTGTGTGCCCCCTGAGCCAACAAGAGCACCTGATGCATAGTTAAACCAATGCTCATCTAATCAAAACTCAATTGACATACTAAGTGTCAGAAACTCTTAAATCTTATGTGGCTTAAAATGTAACTATGGACAAATCAGCTAATATTGCCTCTGTTTTACTCATCTGGAAAGGAGGAGTGTGGAAGTCGGGTTAAGCGAGCATGTACAGCGGACATGATTGCTGTGTTCTCGACATCAAGTCTGGGAAACATTGAAGGAAGGCTCAGGTCCACTCAGGCGATGTCGTCTTCCATAACATCATCCAGAGGGTTTCTTGAATGCAGAGCATTTAAGTACATGGAACCTTTTTGGTACTAACTGTTGGACAGCCATGAGCTGAGCGGGTTGTGATGCACTGTAGATGTCCTAGATGATGAAGGCTCATTCCTGTCTCGGTTTCACCTTCTGAGAAAGACTCAGCCTGGCTAAAGGAGTGCCTCTAGCTCTGTCTGATTTTCTGTGCCATCCAGGGACCCCCTCCCCAATTCCATTCTTTGTATTCTTTTTTTCCCTCTCATCTCTGCTGGGACACCTGATTATTTCCTTGCTCCCAGAGCCCTGATATCAGTGATAAGAAGTGAGCAGACTTCCACTGCTCAAAAGTCAGAGTTGATAGGGAATCAGGGGAATCATATCCACTTCTTTACAGGAAGTGGTTTCCTCCATAGAACCCTCTCCAGGCATGAAATGTCTCAGAGGAAGGCTTTACTCTCACTTCTCTCCTCTTGCCCTCTGGTTCTGATGGCTTATTTTATAACTTCCTCTTACTCTGGGCATTCCATCACTGTGGACTGTTATCCCAGCACCCTGTGGTCAGATGATTTATAGCTCTCCCCCCTTCCATCCCTCCCTGTAGCAGAATCAGCTTCAGATTGGCTTTAGCTACAAAGGACCCCCACTGAAGGCAACACCAATCCCCCTCCTTCGGCAGCTGGTGTGTGTGGGGGGACCTTTCCCTTTAACCACTTCATGCCCAAACATGAAGACAGACATGCTCACAAATGACAAAATTCTCTCCTAACAAGTTAAAAATTCCCAGCCACATAAGCCTTTGGGCTGCAGCAGGGAAGCTTGGATATCATCCAACACAGTTCATTCATGTCCAGCCCGGGACCACTGAGCCCTGCAGAGATGAAGGGATTCCTTACTCTTCTCTCTGTGTCCCTGTACATCACAATCATCAGAATTATTCTGTCATTTTTAAGTGCACCACAGCTAAGCTTTATGTTCTAACCTGTCCTACATGCCTACATGGCACTACATGGCTCTCTCTCTCTCTCTCTCTCTCTCTCTCTCTCTCTCTCTCTCTCTCTCTCTCTCCTTTTTGAGGTAGGGTCTCATTATGGCTCAGGCTGACATGGAACTCACTCTGTAGTCCCATGCTAGCCTTGAACTCACAATGATCCTCCTACCTCTGCCTCCCAAGTGCTGGGATTAAAGGTGTGCACCACCACCACACCCAGCTTCATTCTGTCATTTTTTTAAGTACATCACAGCTAAGTTTTATGCTCTAACCTGTCCTACATGGACCTACATGGTTCTCTTTTTAATCTTAAAATAATGTTTCTTTCAGTCTACGTTTGGTTCCTAAGAGAAGTGATCTTTTGGTTAAAAATAAATGGTGAGTTCTGTTTTTTAAAATAGCTGAAAGTTTAGAGTAATGGACAACTCCTCATTGTTTACTGTCGGTTTCTACACTTCAAAAAACCACAATTCAACTTAAAAATGGTTCTTGATATGCATAGGCTTGCAATTTCTCTTTTTCCAAATAAGTACTCAGAAAAAGACAACATCCCCAAACAAGTATTTTTGAAGGAGTTTGCAGCTATAAAAACAATAGATAGAATATAATCTCACAGATTGAGCTTCTTCTTTGAAATGAATCTCTGGATTGGCATTTTTAGAAGCCAAATTGTTAGAAGACAAATTAATCTAGGAACCAGAAAGCTGAACTGTCATGCAAAAATCTCATTAAAAATAAGTGAAGGGAGCTGGAGAGATAGCTCAATGGTTCAGGCACTTGCCTGCAAAGACTATGACCCGGGTTTGATCCCTAGTACCCATGGACAGCCAGATTCATAGTAACTGGAGGCCCTAACACACCCATTCATTCTCTCTCTCTCTCTCTCTCTCTCTCTCTCTCTCCCTCTTTCTTTTCTCTGTCTCTCTCTCTGCTTGCAAATGAATTAATTAAAAAAGTGAAGGACCAAAGTTCTTTGATTTGTATTGGTACTAAATAATGTTCATACCGAGGAGCTATTTATGAATAAGCATGTCTAGTTATTGGAGAAACAACCTAGTGAAATCAGTTTATCCACATACACAAGCCTGCCCGTGAGACTTGCTTTCCACACTCCATCAACTACTCGGCATTCTTGTTTCTTCATCTCTAAGAGAAGGATGCATTCTAACAGGGTGTGGGTGACATAAACTAAAAATCTGGAAGGCATAATATAAAAAGAGTTACATTTTTTCTAAAATACCTCTAAACTCTGTGGAGTTTTTTCCTTAATCAAAACCTTACCTAAAGGCTGGGTGTGGAGGCACATGCCTTTCTTTAATCACAGCACTTGAGAGGCAGAGGTAGGAGTTCAAGGCCACCCTGAGACTACACAGTGAGTTCCAGGTCAGCCTGGGCTAGAGCAAAACCCTCCCTTGAAAAACAACGATAAACCTTAACTAATCCTCAGGAACAGTCTCTGAAATGTGAGTTGAATTCTTCATCTAAAGTACTCTCTGTAGACTTACCAGTTAACAATCTAATGAGCATGGGAGCCAATGTCTACTAAAAGTTCACTGATGAACCGCTGATATCAATTGAAGGAAATGGTAGCTGCTTCTACTTCTAAGTATTTGGAAGAGATTATCTGTGGTCTCCATTATTATTATTATTATTATTATTATTATTATTATTATTATTATTATTATGTTTTCCTGTTTCACTTTTCATGAAGTTATTAGCAGGGGACATTAAATAAAAGGAGTGTGGTGAGTGTTTCTGAGTCATTTGGAAGTTAACTAAATTCGTCCATGTGTTTGTTCTTTACATAAATTCTTTATATACTTAGCTATGAAGAGTCTATATCCATGTTTGGATGGACTATGATTTATATATTCACTGATTCATTTATTGTTTAAAATTATGTTGTATTTCTTTCAGGATATTTAATATGAGAGCTAAATACTGTATTTTTCTGTATGTACTACATTATTGCTGGTTATGTGTATAAATCAAAATTAATATAATAATATGATTCAGCCAGGCGTGGTGGCGCACGCCTTTAATCCCAGCACTCGGGAGGCAGAGGTAGGAGGATCGCTGTGAGTTCAAGGCCACCCTGAGAATGAGTGAATTCCAGGTCAGCCTGGGCTAGAGACCCTACCTCGAAAAACCAAAAAAAATAAAAAATAATATGATTCAGAAAAGTATGTTTGAGTATATTTATTTTGCATATGAGCATCTGTTTAAATATTTTTTGCTCATTAATTTTAATAATTTAACAACTTTAATAATCACTTGTTATCCTCTTTTTAAAAAAACCTTATCAAACATCTGTTTATAATGACTGGTTAAACTTATGAAAAATAAACTTTATTTAGATAACAGTGTACAAAGTGCATGTCAGTGTCTGTATTATTTTTTATTTTTACCTCCCGTCTACCCACTAAAGGTCCATGTTTTGACTCCAATTTTGCAGCATGAGTTAGAGTCAAGCTGCAACTGTGCTCGTGTTATTTTACATTTCACCAGATAAGTGAATAAAAAGGAAATCAAAATAATTTTTAAGTGTTTGAAGCCTTTCAACCAAGCAAACTACTTCATCAGCCTTCCTCCTGTCTTTCCTTTGCTCCCTCTACTGGCTGCAAGTAGGTATTGAGTTAGCAAATTCAACTTTCACACAATTCTGTCCAGTTTGATCTCCAAAATCACAAAACATAAACTAGTATTTAAAGGAATCATGATATCTTCTTCTTTTGTTTGAATTATACCGAGAAAACATAGTTATGTAAAAATGGATAAGCATAAATGAAAAATTAAAAATCACATGTTAATCTCTACTTTCAACAGAATGATTAATATTTGTTGTGTCTTTGTTCTATTTTCTTTAAATAATAGGTATGTGATTTTTTTTTGGAGGTAGGGTCTCGCTCTAGCCCAGGCTGACCTGGAATTCACTCTGTAGTCTCAGGTTGGCCTCGAACTCAAGGCTTTCCTCCCACCTCTGCCTCCCGAGTGCTGGGATTAAAGGAATTTGCCATCGTGATAATTTCTTTAAAGTGTATGCTTCATACAACTTTTAAAAACTGGTGTGTCATGGTTTGATACAGGTGTCTTCCACAAACAATTGAATGTGTTCTGATAGATCGATCCTCAGCTGATGGCAGTTTGGGTTTTACAACCTCGATGAAGCTGTGTTGTTGGGGGCGAGCTTATGGGGTTATAAGCCAGCTTCCCCTTGCCAGTGTTTGGCACACCTTCCTGCCGCTGTTTGCAGTGCTGTGGCAGAGGTGATGTCCAGCCCTCTGCTCATGCC
>PVHP010001776.1:0-26109 GCA_004024765.1 Zapus hudsonius | reverse complement strand
TCTCTAGTCCGTAAGCCAAATAAACCCATTCCTCCACAAGCCGCTTTTGTTTGGGTTCTTTCTGCGCAGCAACTAGAAAGCTGACCGCAACATGGTGTTTTCAGAATTTTCCGTACATGACAAACTCTTTCCAAGCCCATAAATTCATCATCAGATATAACTACATGGGTATTGTTCTCATGTCTCTCCTCCATGAAAATATAAAGAGGCCCAGGAGATAACAGGAGAGTTCTAGACAGCTCTGTATCCCTGGTGTGTCACCTACCTTTCTTATCAATGAAGACCCAGAGACCCAAAGGCAGACTCCAACCAGTGCACAGTCTACAGAAAGTCAGACCAGAGAGAAAGATCCTCAATGCTTCCTAGAGAAACCACATGCTTAGCATGGCCCTGACTCATCCCAACAGATTGCACAAATGCTTAGCAATAGAGTTCCTCCCAGGTCCCCAAAAGGGTCACAACTGACCTTAATATATATATATATATATACATACATACATACATAGGGAGTTAAATGTTGACTGCCTACTTGGTATTAAGCACTCAGAAAGAAAAGTACTTACTCAGAGTGATATGTTTGCCATTATCAAGGTTATGTGTTCTTGGCAATTCTGATAGTATCTCATCTGCTTTACAAGATTTCCAAGAATAGGCATAGAGCAAGACAGGTACCACCAGGCTATTTGGTGAACAACTTTAGAAATGGATTTATGTATCTTCATGGTGAAAGAGAATTATGCCTAACATTTCTGGTAATACGAACTCTTGTGTACTCAGCTGCTGTTTTTTTTAACTATAGCTCCTCTTGTTTATAGTCAGCCCACACTAAGACGGTCTTCTGACAATATTGAGACAGAATAGAAGAAAGCCAGGCAGGTTTCAGCCAGGGATCGAGGCCCAGACGAAACCAAAAGATGCCAAACACCTGATTGCTCATCTTGGCACAAGAAGGACTCTCCTACCTTGGATTAGAACTCATGTCTGACTGATCTACACTGCCCCCTGCTGTCCATAGTCGAACATGTTACGACCCCAGGCCCAGATACAGATCCTCCAGATCTAATACAAATTGTTTTTTTTCCCCCGCCTATCTGAGTCAAACACTATAAATGTGACTGGGGGCAGTACTTTGCTAGAGGTCAAAGAAGGATGATCTCCTTAGCTCTTGCTTAAAGGAGTTCCTAGATCTGTTTTTCCATAAAACTTGAGTCGCTCCCTAGAAAGGAGCTCCCCTTTCCTAGCATTAAGATTCCTGGAAAGATTAAACCTGAACCTGGCCTGGCATGGGTCTCAGCACTAGTGAGACAGAGGTAGGGGGAACTCCAAAAGTTGGAAACTACCCTGAGTCTACATAATGAACTCCAGATCAGCCTGGGCTGAGATACTACCTCAAAAAAAAAATATATATATATATATATATATATATATATATATATATATATATGTATGTATACATACATATGTATATATATGTGTGTGTGTGTAAATAATAATAAAATAAAATAAATTTGAACCTGGCATCATAGTTGGGACATCCAAGCTGGTTAGCTCAGCCCCCATTCAGAATCTCTAAGTGACCCCAATTTGCATCTCTAGGTGGGCTTTACCCCCTCTTGCCTTCTCATGAACAGCAGTTTTTTTTAATACTCTCATCTCTTTCCTTTTCTTAATCTAATAAAATCCCTCTGAACTTTGAAAAAAGCTACATTATAAACCAGAATCAACTCAAAACTGGTCAAAGTGCTGAGAGTAAGTTCCTTGTTGAGAGCTCAACATGAATGAGACTTCTCTACTGTGTCCCCGAAGACTCAGGAGCATTCTGGAAGAAAGGTGAAAAGACTATAAGAGCCAGAGGATGGGGAGGAGTGCTGTGGAACTTCCCTACTGTGTCCCCCAAGACTCAGGAGCATTCTAGAAGAAAGGCGAAAAGACTGTAAGAGCAAGAGGATGGGGAGGAGTGCTGTGGAACTTCCCTACTGTGTCCCCCACGACTCAGGAGCATTCTAGAAGAAAGGCAAAAAGACTGTAAGAGCCAGAGGATGGGGAGGAGTGCTGTGGAACTCTGTCTTGTGGCCATGAAGGGGCTGGTGTATGTGTGAATTCACACCGGGTGTGGTTACATGCACAAGACTCACACGATACTGGGTCTATCAACACTCTGTCATGGATGGTGAAGGAGGACAAAAAGCCAGATATAAACACATAATAAATATATCAAAACAACAAAGACAAATAACACCCAATTCTCAGATCTCAACATATATATTATTAAATATTCCTCTTGTCCTCTTTCATTTCCTTCCCTGTTTATCATTTTCTATTAATCTGCATCAGCAGAATTATCGTAAACATGTTTCTAATACTTAAGTTTTTATTAATAAGACTCAAATATATATATATATATATATTTAATGTTTTATTTATTTATTTGTAAGCAGAGAGATACAGAGAGAGTGAGAGAATGGGTGCACCAGGTTAGAACTCCAGATGTATGCACCATTTTGTGCATCTGGCTTATGTGGGTACTAGGGAATTGAACCTGGATCCTTAGGCTCTGGAGGCAACCACTTTAACCTCTGAGCCATCACTCCAGCCCCAAGACTCAAAAAATATTGATAATTACAAAGAAGCAAAAACCTGAATATTAAACCACTGAGAAAATGATAAGAAGAAATCCTAATACAGGAGAGTTAACCTCTGAAAACTATGAATTCCAGGAAAGGACATGGACCAAGAGAACATGAGCCAAAAACAACAGCAAAAGAAGAAAATTTTGAGCCAAGGAAGTGAGTTTGATGCTTCCGGGGCCATTGTGTGACACTGACTTGTACTTTCAGGAAAGCTCCTCTCATCTCATGCCTGACCCCCTCCTCTTGAGTGGGTGGTGTCTCTAACTGGAGTTCAAACCTAATCATGAAACTGATTGGTCAAGGAAAGACCAATCAACTGTCTCTCTGCTCACAGGGGTCAGGGAATAATCACAGGAAGAGGAACCTCTCTCTGTCTCCCACATGGCCCAGCAGAAGGACATCTGAGTCTCCAGGCTACAGGCTGTGGTGAGGGGCTCAGGGTTCTTTTCCACATGAACCTTTTTCTTCATGATGGGAGCCCTCTGATATCTTTCCTTCCTTTTCTTGTTTGGCTGAGAAGTACAGATTTCATGTGGCTAAAACCTCCCCCACATGGCCTCTGCACACTAGTGGCTGGAGATCTCTGTAACTTCTCCTTTCCTTTTAAATAAGAAAAGGGCTACTTTCCCTAATCCCACTCCTGAATCCCCTGAATTTACTCTGATATAAATAAACGTGTGTGATGTAAATAAATGCTCTTTATCTAAGCTTGTCCAATTCTTTGGCACACTGAGATACAAACTCTGGGGGAAATGCAGTGAGTGTTCACTCCACTGTTCCCCTCCCCCCAGTTACAATTGAAAAGAAATGAAAGACATGTCTAGAAAGATCCAGAAAAAACTCTTGAATATAAATGCAAGTCGAACTTTCATAAGAAGAGAAGTCATTTTTAAAAAGCCACATATCCTTGAAAGGATCAAAAAATCAAGCCCTTCTTCACAAGGCTAAATGATAAGCAGTCATTGTAAACAAAATTTCAAGCATAAAGCTGAGCCTGTTGGCACACGCCTTTAATCCCAGCACTCAAGAGACAGAGACAGGAGGATTGCTATGAGTTTGAGGCTGCCCAGAGACTACATAGTGAATTCCAGGTCAGCCTGAACTAGAGCAAAACCCTACCTCAAAATAACAAAATAATAATAATAATAATAATAATAATAATAATAATAAAAAGCTGAGTGGTGCTGGCAACGGAGACTCACATGGGGAACTTTATGCCACAGAGAAAAGTGGAGAATCCAAAGGAAAAACAGGAGGGACACTATAAGGTCTGGTCCCCCGAAGACAGACCACCAGACACTCAAGTCAGAGCAAACTCAAGGGTCATTTATTTGAGCAGGTTCAAACCCGGACCGTGGTCACATAGCAAGGCACAGCAAGCTGAGACCAGCGGTGTCCAGTTCAGGATCTCAAGCCTTTTTAAAAACAGAAGTAAATAGTTTGTGCGGGCTATATTTTTCATCGGTATATTCATATGTTCATATTTTTGGTGTGCTCCATCTTTTCAGTCCAGGGGTTATGTTTAGTCATCCTGAGCAAGCATTTCACAGAAGCCAAGTAAGCAGTTACTTATTCTTATCCTCCTACATTCCTATGGTGCAGGCAGCTTACAGAAGTCAGATAAGCAGCTAGTTATTCAACTCCACCCTCCTGTGCAACTGCAATCTGATGTTCTTCTCAAGATCTATGGCACAGCTACTTTTCTGAGTTTAAGTGAGCACTTTAAAGTAAGCATTTTGCATTTAGCCTTTATTCTCTATTTTTATCCTCAAAACACAAGCTTGTCACCTTTATAGTGTTGAATTCAGGTAGACGGGAAAGAATCTGATTTATTATTGAATCTGGAGTATGGATCATAGAGTGCGCCCATAGCTGGGGTCATTGCATGTTCCACTGTGGACAGCAGGGGTGTCCTAGATCAACGTCAGTCAGATACAAGTTCTAATCCAAGTTAGGAGTGTTCATTCTTGTGCCAAGATGAGAAATCAGGTGTTTGGCATCTTCTGGTTCCCTGAGGCCTCTATTATCACAGTTAACTTCTTCAGGCAAGTTCCATAGACACCCTCGCTTGAGTGGGAGGTGTTTCTAGCTAGAGTTCAAACCTCTGCACTAAACTGATTGATCAGGTATTGATCAACCAGCTGTCACTCTGCTCACCTGGACAGAAAATTCTCCCTGGACAGAAAATTCTGTCTCTTCTTCCCCTCCACATGGCCTAGCAGAAGGGCATAGGTCAAGTCTCCCCAGCCCCACACTACAGCCAAGGGGCTGGATTTCTTTCCCACATGAACCTTTCCTTCTCGTGATCTTTTCTTTTCCTGCTTGTTTAGCTGAACAGTATAGAGTTTGGCTGAAACCTCTCCCAGTGTTCTCTCCACACTGGTGGCTGGAGAACTCTGTAACTTCCCATTTTCCTTTAAATAAAGTTTCCCACTATACCTTATCACCTGGTTGTCTATAATTTTAATTCTTTAACTTTGTAGGCAAGAATTCAGGTACTCCTTAAATTTTGAGGTGCATTAGAATTTGCAGGGTAAATTCTAATCCCCAGCTCCCCCGTTACACTATCACTGCCTAAAACCTGCCTAGCTGTCTCTATTCTGTCTCATTGGTGTAAATTTTTAATCCCAGGAAAAAGTAGGAGAATCACCATGAGTTCAAAGCCAACTTGAGACTGCATAGTGAATTCCAGGTTAGCCTGGGCTAGAGTGAGACATTGCCTTGGAAAAAAAAACATAAACAAACAAATAAAATGATATGTACTAATAGTGTTTTTCCTTCTCTTGTTTAAAATTTATTTTTCTTCTTTTGCAACCCTTTCCCAGATTTAATGGCTTCCTGAACCTCTGTAATTTCCTTCCTGCACTGCCCACACAGGAAGGGATGTTCATTTCTAGCTCTCCTGAGCTTCCTTACATCCTGCTCCCTACTGAGAGGGGGCCTTCCTGACAACATCCTCAGAGATCCACCCAAGATAATTAAAAAGATCAGGTTGACAACAAAACCCAACCATCACAGCAGTTAAGGTGCTTTCTTACAAATCCTAATGACTGAGGTTCAGTTCCCCAGTACCTACATAAAGCCAGATGCCCAGAGTGGCATACATATCTGGAGTTTGCAGTGGCTAGAGGCCCTAGCACATGCATTCTTTCTTCTCTGTCTTTATCTCTATCCCTATTTGCAAATAAATAAATGAATATTTTTTTAAAATCTATGGTGGCCAGGTGTGGTGGCTCATGCCTTTAATCCCAGCACTTGGGAGGCAGAGGTAGGAGGATCACTGTGAGTTCAAGGCCACCCTGAGATTACATGGTGAATTCCAGGTCAGCCTGAGCTAGAGTGACACCCTATCTTGAAAAACAAAAACAAACAAACAAACAAACAAAAATTATGGCTTCTAGGTACAGACTACCACTTTTTATGACCTAGTCTTAGAGGTCACAGAATATCACTTTGTTCTCCCTCTTTCTTTCTCTCTCTCTATTGGGATTTAATGTAAGAGTTTATACATATTACACAAGTGCTCTACTATTGAGCTGTATCCTCAGACCTTTAAAAAGTTTTTGAGACAAGATCTCACTATATAGTCAAGGCTGGCCTTGAACTTGTGATGTAATCAGCATAGCCTCTAGTCCTAGCCAAGTGGCTAGGACTATAATAAGCATGTGTCATCACACCTAGAAGACCATTGCTTCTAATATATCCAGAAGATGTTAGGGACCCAGATTCTATTTTTTGTAGGGGGACCATTAAAGCCATATTATAAAAAATTATTTGAGGTGGGGGATTTTTTGGAGTCAGTTTTAGAAAACATGGTGTGTACCTTCAAATTAATGGAGAAAAAATTATTTAACAGTTTCCAAGTATGTTACTTTATGTAGCTTCATAGTTATGAGAAATAACTTGAAATAGAGAGATCTCAATTAGAATCTTGCTTCTATAAATCTGTAGATATATCACTATGGTAATCTGAAAATGTATGGCCCCATAAACTGGGGTGTTTTATTAAAATTAAACTTGTAACTTGAGATGTAGAGGTAGGAGGATCACTGTAAATTCAAGGCTAGCCTGAGTCTACAGAATGAGTTCCAAGTCAGCCTGGGCTACAACTGACCCTATCTCAAAAACAAACAACTTGTAACTTGGATTTCTAGCTGTCTGGCTGAAGGTTCTGTCACTGGGGGGGGGGGGGGAGGCAGATCCTAGAGTTCAGCCTGAGTCACTGGGGGCAGATCTGAATGCCATCCCAAAGGTGTGAGAGAGCAATTGTGTTCTCTGGAGATTTTGTGTCTGCTGGTGTTGGCTTTTGCTTGCTGCAATTGTGTCTTTCTGCTTGATTTATGAAACTAAGCAGTTTCTTCCACCATTGATGGACCTTCCCTTGGATCTATAAGCTTAAAATAAATCCCTTTCTCTCAAAAACCATCTGGTTGGATGTTCATTCCAGCAACGTGGAACTGACTACAATAGCCTAGTCTTTTAACCACCTGTTAACTGGAAACAGTGACACACAACTCAAAGTATTTATAGTGAGATAATATACTTTCAGGATTGATGTAGTCACTGACACATATTAAATAGTCAATAAATGTTTGTTTAATCAAATAAGGGTACTATGACATCACTATTTACATTGTTCTAGAAATTCTAGCCCACCGACTTCCAAGTTTCTTCACAAAACCCTTCTCCCCTTCATCTTTGGCAGAACCTCAATATAGAACAACCAATAAAATGGAAACAGGAAAGAAAAAATAACTGGTGCTGGAAAAGCTATGGTGACCCTCTCTCTCTCTTTCTCTCTCTCCCTCCCCCTCTGAAAAATATGATTGTCAATCTAGAAAACCAAAAACTAAAACTCAGAAAACTTTTGTAAAGTGGTCAGTTCATTCACATTTATGTTAAATCTATAGTGTTTTACCTTTCACAGGTGATTCCTATATTAATTTACTAAACATGCTAATGTGTTCCAGGGCTGAGCTACAGAGGTGAGCAATCCCTGCTGTCAACTTGATCGTATTTTGGCAATAGGAGTGGAACTTAGGGTCTTGGTCATGCTAGGCAAACGTTCTACTACAGCCCCATCCAAGCTCATGATTTGATGGAGGAGACAGGGCCCCAGTTAATGACAAAGTAGGGTCAGTACAGGAAAGCACTTGGCACTTATTTTCACTTTGTTGTTTCCCTCCTGCCTCAACTGTGGTGTCCAATCACAAGTGGCAATATATATATTTTTTACAAGAAAAACAAATAAAGGGATATAGGGAAGGAGGGCTGATGGCAGGAGCATTCAGACTGACACTTGAAGAGAAGGATGTAGGAAGACTGGGGAGAGGAGGTGTGGAAGAGAAAACAGCATGGGGGTGCCTATGAGGTGGTGAACCAGCAGTAACCTAAAATCTAAAAGGAGGCAGCTACAGTCTAATGAGAAAGAGGACACTGGAGAAGATGAAGGTGTAGGCAGGGACTGCATTAAGGATACAGAATGAAGAGCTTGAATTGCATTTATTTGCAGTGAGAAGCCATTGAGTAGTGCTAGGAGTGACATGATCTACTTAGCCCTTTAATCCAGCTGCCCCAGCCTCTGTGAGGAATGAACTCCAGCAGGGACATGGTCCAAAAGTTAGTGCATAATGGTCAGGGGAACAGTGAGGGTGGTCTTAGCTAGAATGGTTAGTAAAGATAGGAAAGGTGATGACTGGAGAAAGGGCTCAGTGATCCAAGGAACTCGCTTGCAAAGCCTGACTGCCTGTCTGGATTCAATTCCCCAGTACCCACGCAAAGCCAGGCTCACAAAGTGGTACATGCATCTGGAGTTTGCAGTGGCAAGAGGCTATAGCACAACCATAATCAATCTCTCCCTTCTCTCTTTCTTTCCCCTTCTTGCTCTCAAACACACACACACACACACACACACAAACACACACACACACACACACACACACACACACACACATATATACAATCATACATCATCCATATAAAGAAAATTGAAAAATTCAAGCTGAGGAGAAAGTAAAAACGACAAAAATCGTTGCTGGATCAAGCACAGGGTTTGAAGAAAAGAGATCATTGTAAGGTGTCCAAACTTCTGGATAAATCTTATTTGTCCTCATGTGCACACAACCCTAGGGAGATACAAGGAGAAGACCCTCATGAAATCTTTCCCCAGGCAGACCAAATTCACATGGAGTACACACAGTCTGCATTCCCAGAAGAAGACAGCTAAGCTTCTCTTCCAAATCGGAGGCCTGCATTGTTAAATAATTAAGGGTTCCAAGTATCCAGGGGAAGGGCTGCTCTTTGAGCTGATTGCCAAGCGTGCATTTCTGCTGTCTGGGGATCCCAGGCCCAGTGAAACTCAACACTTCAGGTTGAAATGTCCATCCTGGTGTTGAACTCAGACCCCTTGTGGTGATTAATCAAGGAAACGGAAGGGACTGGTAATACAATACAGCCAGTCAGTGTCAGGAATCTCCTGGAAGGAAGATGGGTGATGACTTTGTTCTCTGAATCCCTTCCAGGTGCAAATGAGCCTAGCTTTCTAATCTGTCTGTCTTGGTGCCTGTTTCACATTTAGTATTTGTATTAATAGGCAAAACTGTAAACTTATATTTTCTGATCCCTGATGTGTGTTTTTTGTGACTCTGCTCTCTGTGACAACTAATTAAATAACATAGTTTAGCTAATTAAATAACATAGCAATCCATGGTCCTTATGTCTTAATTCTCTATACATTAGAAGCAGCAGACTAGACAAAATGTAATACAAGCCAGCTGGGTATGGTGGCACATGCCTTTAATCCCAGCACTCACTCGGGAGTCAGAAGTAGGAGAATCTCTGTGAGTTCAAAGCCAGCCTGAGACTACAGAGTGAATTCCAAAAAAAAAGAACAACAAAAAAAGCAATACAAACTGTAATTAATTGTTGTGTTTGTGTGTTTACATGGTCAGATACCCGAGGACAGATGTTAGCACCTGCTCATTTGAGTACGCTTATGGACTTAATAAAACTTCATATGGAAGGAAATTTGGATATTGTCTTTCATTAATTGTTCTTTTGAGGTGCAAGTGAACAAATACATATCTGCACAAATAAATCAGAGAATCAGTTAGAGAGAAATAAGAATCAATTTTTTCTCTTGAAGGTTCAGAGTTGCTATAAGAATTCCTAAAAAGCTTTATTAGACATGAAGGCCTTTGAAAATTCGATGTAACTAGAAGTGTTCACTGTTTCATGTCTACACATCTTCTATCCATTGTGGGTTACTTAAACATGAGCAAGTAGGCTCTGGGGACCAACCACAGAGATGAGCTCTACATCCCTCCTCTACCTGGGACCTACCATGTGAGTTTTTGCAAGTGGTATTTCTTCATGTAAAGTCTCATAATTTTACTGATTTCAGGCCAGCCAATGAAACACTTGTATGGTTGGTAGTTCATAATGAGTACTCAGCAGGTTTGAATTGACATTGACTGATTTAGAAGTTACTGTATAAGCTCTGGAGACCAGCAACAGTGTGCTAGCCCTCTTATGCTTCACACTAAAAACAACAACAACAACAAAACTCATGATTATTTTAGTAGGAGCAGGCATTTTGTAAGTGGTAGGTAGCTTCCTACTATTGTAAGAGAATACCAGAGAAATTATTGAATGATGAAGAAAAGGTTTTAACTCACAGATTAGACATTTCAGTCCATGATCACAAGACCCACCACTGCTTTGGGACCTGTGGTGAGTCTCATGGTGAAAGGATCTGGGAGCGTAGATGTGTTACTTTAGTGGTTCTTGTGACCAAATGCTTGACAGGAAGCAGCTTAAGAACAGCGTTTGTTCTGGCTTATAGTTTCAAGGGGG
Organism: Zapus hudsonius; assembly: GCA_004024765.1. Lineage (NCBI taxonomy): Eukaryota > Metazoa > Chordata > Mammalia > Rodentia > Dipodidae > Zapus > Zapus hudsonius. The sequence goes on along the minus strand of PVHP010001776.1, from coordinate 15,625 downwards.
TCCATTCTACCATTGTGGAGAAAACAGGGTTGTAGGAACAGGAGCGTGGCTGGTTATACTGCAGCCCTAGTCAGGAAGCAGAAGCTAAACAGGAAGTGGGGTTGGGCTATAAAACCTCAAGGCCTACTACTCCCAGTAACTCACTTCCTCCAGACAGCCATTGTGTTCAAAAGGTTCCACAATCTCCTTCAACAGCTCCATCAGTTAGGGACCTAATGTTCAAATACACGAGCCTATGGGGGATATTTTCATTCAAACCACAACAGGGAAGAAACTCTGTTGTTTGTCTCATGGAAGCTAGGGAACAAAGAGAAGAAAAAGTAAGAGACTGGGATCCCAAACTGTCCTTGCAGAGCATGCTCTCCCTGACCTAACTTCCTTCCACAAGTTTCTACCCCTAATGATCCTAGCACCTCTCAATAGGGCCATGGGCTGGAAACCAATCATTTTAGATACAGACTTTTGGGGATATTTAGAATTAAGATGGTTTGGTTGGCAACTGAAATGGATTAAAATAGGCTATGTTATAGAACTTAGAAATTTCTATTGATAAGTGCTAACTTCTATTTCACAGGGTGCTTTCATGCATATTATTTGCCCTATCAACCCAACAACCCCTTGGTATTGGTATAAGTATTTTTTTATATATCTTCATTGAGGAAACAGGCTGAATAGTTAACGTGACTTACCATCTCAAAAATATTATCACATTGAAAATCCAATTACTCCCATTTTCCTGCATTTATCATACTTCCAAAACCTGTACCAGGTGGGCTACCAAATTTATCAATGGGAGTGGGTGGGTGGGTAATAGTGTTGGCTTTGAGGAGCAGATAAATCCTTTACATTCTTCCTTGAGGCTCCCTCCTTTCAAAAGAGAATTAGCACTTCTCATACTGTACCAGTGTAGATCATCTGGCCCAGTAGGAATGGTGGTATTCTCCCAAATAATTTTAGATTGAACTGGTATGTAGTCTCAAGCCCAAAACTTTCATGTCTTTCTGTGCCAACTTTGCATCTTTCATATCTTTCTGACGCTCTCTCCACCAAACACATCATCCATTACTTTACAATTCTATTTTGCTCAAGTTTTCAGGGCACTGGCAGAATGCTGCTAGCCTCTCACACAAACTACCTCTAGCCCATCCTCACAAAGTTCTTTAATTCCCCATCCAAAGCCAAGCCTCCATGGCCCACAGTTCTTTCTTCATTTATGTTTTCCAACTTTCACCAGAATGGTCCATCAAGTTCTGCTTGTATCATTGCAACTTGTCTCTTAGTCCAAACTTTCAAATCCTTCAATATTCCTTCCCTAAATCAGTCCCAAAAGACCAAAAGCCAAATAGCAATGGCACCACTTCTGGTACCAATTTTCTATTACCGTTATCTTTGTGTTTCTTGGATAAAAGAGCAGCTAATGGGAGGAAAGAGATTATTTTGGTTTACAGTCTCAAAGCAGAAGCTTCATCGTGGCAGGGAAAGGAAGCTGGGCATCAATCACATCTATCCATAGTAGGTGATGTAAGTCAGAAAGAGTGATCTGAACTCTTGCAAGGGTGAACCTGGGCTATAACACCCCTAAGCCTGCCCCCAGCAACACACTTCCTGCAGCAAGGCTCTACCTCCCAAATCCCTACCAGCTGGAGACCACACATTCCAAACACAGGAGTTTATGGGGGACATCTGATCCAAAGCACCACAGTGGACTTTGGCCAGAAAACAAAAGTGAAGCCAAGGTAACATGTGAATCCAAAGAGTATGAAGGAACAGCTAAGAGCCAAGAAATTGCTTTAGAGATTCTAGAGAGGATACCTTCATGGTCACCAGGAAAGATATAAATGGCCAAGAGGACACAGTTCCATGTCCCCACTCACAGAAGCATGGGTAGTTTCTTGTTAAAGAACTCTACTCAGGTGAAACCAGGATTCTTGACTTTTCCTTAGAAAAGAATTTCAGGATGAGCATATATGAAGCAGAGTTGGAGTTTACTAGGAAGAGATTTTAACATACATTTAAGCATGGGGTTAATAGGAAGAGTCAGGGAAAAACAGGGAAAGGATAGGTATACCCAAGCGTGGGTGTGGACATCTCAAGAGAGAGTCACTTATTTTATAGTTTTCAAGTACATGGACAGCACAGGGTGAAGAATGGCTATTTTTGTTCGCTTATTTCTTCTTTTTGACATTGTCATCATTTTTGCTTCATTAAATTATGGGGATTGTGGCATTTAATCCCTAAGTAATTCTGCATGAATTTGCTAAGGATGAAAGAATTCTTACTCTCATATATACCATTTTTATATTTAACTAAGTAACAATTCCATAAAATCAGCTTAAACTTTATATTCAAATATCTTTTATTATTCCAGAAGTGTCCTTTAGTATTTTTTTTTGCTAATCCATAATCCAAGTAAGATCCAAGAAGAGTTATTACTTCTTGAGTTTTACAACAGTATCATTTTGTTGATTTAAAAAAAATAATCCAGCCAGGCGTGGTGGTACACACCTTTAATCCTAGCACTGAGGAGGCAGAGGTAGGAGGATTGCCATGAGTTCAAGGCCACCCTGAGACTACATAATGAATTCCAGGTCAGCCTGGACTAGAGTGAGACCCTACCTCGACCCCCCCAAAAAATCCATACAGATATTTTGAAAATATTTCCACACTGATGATGAATTATAGGTTAATTTTGGCAATCAGGGTATCTAACCTGCTGCCCAAGGGCTGCACATGGCCAAATTTGGCTGATGATAACTATAATTGCCATCCTAAACAAAACTGTAAACTTACTTTAAACATTAAGAGATTTTATTTTTTACATTTGTCTTTTTAACTCAGTTGCATGGTTCGCTATGTGAACTTTGTAGATGCTAATGTAGTTTTTCAATGTCTAAAGGTTGGACACATCTGTAAATGTTGTAAATTCTCATTGTGTCATTTCGGGCAAGCTGGCATGCCAGCTTTGATACAGTTCTTTTTTTTTTTTTTTTATAAGCAGTCCTACCCTTCCTTTGACTCTTACAATCTTTCTATCACCTCTTCTGCAATAGACCCTGAGCCTCAGGAAGTGTGATAGAGATGTCCCAGTGCTGAACACTCCACTGTCACTTCTTCTCAACACTATGGTGTCTTTATAGCTTATCTTTTGATTGACATTTTGAGAGTGTATAGCCTTAAGTTTCATATGCAGTTTAACTAAACAACACCAAAAGTTAATCAATATCTCTTGTCTACCTCTTAAACAAAACTCTGACCTTACCTTCCCCTATTTTCCATATTTGTTGATACAAGTTTGGTTCCACTTTGTTTTATGACTTTTTGTCTTAAAAAAAAAATCACTCTACCCAATCCCCTTAATTTTTCTATGGTTTTCTTTTGGAATGCCAGTCCGACATTTTTGACACTTTCCAATGTATTCTCTTGTCTCTTTAATTCCTCTTTCATGTCTTTATTCTCTGTGCTGTCCTATAGGAAACTTCCTCATCAGTGCCTTTCATTTTGTATCTCTCTTAAATGGTGGCAAGGCAACTATGTTACCATTCTTTTAAGTTTTCGTTTCATTTTGTATTTTCATTTAATAGTGATATTTTCCATTCACAGAAAGTCTAGTTGCTACTTTTCTAAACATCTTTATCTTTTCCATAACGTCTTGTTCTTTTATGATGGCTCCTGGTCCTTCTTTGATTTATTATAAACATATTAAATCATCACTTAGGTTTATATTGGGCTTAAATTTAAGGTTCTTTGTCTCTAATCAAAAGATTAGAACCTGTTGGTTTTATTTGTACATCTGCTAATTCTCATATGTGAGGAGTTTTTTCCTTGTCTTTTAATTGTTTTATTTTCCAGTGCTGATGATGGAATTCAAGGCCTTGTGCACTATAGGAAAGTACTCTATCAAGGAGCCATATCTCCAGCCCCTGTTTCCTTAGGTCTAGGTGACTCATACTTTGACATTAATCTTTGTGGGTTGTATTTACTCTGTGGCAATTTCGTGTGTTCTGTTGTGAAAGTGACCTTGGCTTTGATTCTGGCTGTATTCCAGAGGTTCAATGGTCCTGAACTATATTTTTGTGATAATTTGTTAACTTGTGGTTCCCATATCATGCAGAGAATGAATATTCATTCAAATATTCATTTTATGCCCAGGATTTGATCCCTCCCACTACCATTTTAGTTTCTTTTTACTTAAGGCCATAGAAAAAAACATAAGATTCCTCTAGGGTTCCATGATCTTGAGGCTAGGGAATTTCTGGTTTTCTTTGAATGACAGAGGCAGCTCTTAAGATCCAGGTTCTATGAGGGAATAGTGATCCAGCTTCCCCACCTCCCTTGGCCCAGAGCCACATCTGCAGGTCAAGTACTAGTTTAGAATCTCAATCTGCAGCCCTCACAGCTCCTTTCTATTTGGATTGTGGAAAGCCCCAAATATAACACTTGTCTCTTTGATACTTGCATTCAGAATGGATCTGGAGATAGATGTTAAAGTCAGCAATGGACCAGTAGTTAACCTTTATCACAAGAAAGCTGCCTAGAGCATAGGGCTTGGATCTTGGGTAACAATAAAATTTCAGCACTTTGTGTAACTAGTTGTTAATGACAGAACTTGCTTGTTGACTTCACAACATAACCTGAAGTATATTTTCTACAAGGAGCCAGGAAGGGTCCAATTGGACACACTCAGCTCATCCGTCATTGAAATCACTCCCCTTCTAAGTTCAATGTGAAGTTGGTTGGTAGAAGGGTCAACTATTCTAACAATGCCCAGATTGTTTATGCCAGTACCTGGCTTTCATTTTCTCTTCCTTTTCTGGAATCTGATGTGTAGACAGTCTTTATTTTAAGCTAAGCCATGCACATAAAACTACTTTTGGCATGCCTGATCCAGTGTTTCTTGTCTGAGGCTGGGAGGTTGGGCTGCCATGTTGTGAGAGATTCTTCCAGACAGCATTTTCTCACAAAGAAAACTATAGGCAAAATGTCCAAGGATAACAGGCCTTTTCAGTCTGTTTTCTCAGTCATTCTAGTTTGTTTGGACTCCATAAAATAAAGATTTCCTAACATTTTTTCATCCACTAACTATAATAAAATAAACATGATATGGGCTGAGAAGAGGGCTCAGTGGCTAAAGGCACTTGCTTACAATCTGCCAATCTGGTTCCATTCCCCAGAATCCAGGTAAAGCCAGAGGGCCAAAGTAGTGCATTTGTGCATCTGGCTTCATATGGGTACTGGGGAATTGATCCAGGGCTGTTAGGCTTTGCAAGCAAGTGCCTTTAGCCACTGAGCCATCTCTCCAGCCTGCCAATGTTTTTTGATGGGATTTCTTATTTAAGCAACAGATTTTAGCCCAGTTTATTTTTGATAAGAGAAAGCTTATCAAAAGTGTAAGAAAGTGTGCCTCTAATCTCACTTCCTCACACCCTATGTAACAAATCATAATCGGCCCTACATTGGACAGAGCACTGAATTGATTGATGTCTGTCTGTTGGGCTGAAGAAAAGTGTCCACTGTGATTTTGAGTCTCTTCTTGTCAATTTGTTCTTTCCAACTTTCTTTCCAGTGCCGAGATGTAGTTCAGTTTAGTTGTGTAAAACTAGTGGATAGTTTCATGGAACCTTTACTTTGACTGGCTGTGTGGATACTGCTGTGTTCAACCCTGAATGGAAGCAGAGCTCTTGACACATTGTACAGATTAGGAAATATGTCTTTCCAGAGCTGACAGGCCTTAGTGTGGCTATTGCAGCATTTCGATGCTTAAGGCATCTACTTTCTTCATTTCCAGGTCGAGTTTTCTGATGAGAGATGAAGCCATCCCCAAGGGACTTCAAAGGAACAAAAAACAGTCTTGGAGTTGCACAAATGTCTCATGTAAAATGTAAGATCAAACATGAAAGATGCAGATGTCATGATCTCTCAGATTCTTTTATGCCCATCAGGGTGGCAACGCAAAGACCTCACAGATCCATTGTGGATTCAAGTTCTTAACTCTGCACTTCTTTGGCCTTTGATGAATGAGAGAGATCTATTCGCAGGACAGTGTTTTAAAATGCACCATAGAAAACTGAGCAATTATATGGAACTATGGTCCTGACATCTGACCCTATAGGACAATTTAGTCATGTGGGTTTTTTTGTTTGTTTGTTTGCTTGTTTTTGGTTTTTTGCTCACCTCCCCTTTCTAGTCTTCTACAGAGACTTTCTGAATTCCTCCGGAAAGTGGAGGCACTTGCAAGGATATGGACAGGACAGGGATGCCCGCCTCTCTCTTCTTTTCCCCTTCCTTCTAGAAGTCTCCTCTCTTGGCTCGCCCCTTCCTTCATAACCTAACTAAGCTCCAACTCTTTGCCTCGCTTTACCTTTTCCACCTTTCACACCTGGCTTAACTCGGGCTCCCACCTTAAGGTCAGGAGGAATCCCAGCCTCCAGCCCCCTGGAGCCCCGCCTCCTCTCGAAGTCCCGCCCTCTCCCCCTTCCCCGCCAATCAGGCTGGGGGAGGCTTTGTGGCCCCGCCCCCGAGTCCTCAGCTGGACCGTGGGGGGCCCCCCCGCTCTGCTGCAGCTGCGGCTGGGGGAGGATGGCGAGTGCGCAGGGCAGCTTCTCGGAGGAGCTGTTCCAGGAGGCCTGCGCTGAGCTCCGGCAGCCCGCGCTGGCCGGCTGGCAGCTGCTGATGGAGGACTCGGCCATCACCGTCTACCGGCTGCTGGACCAGGTAGCGGGGGTCCCGGGCCTGCAGAGCTCCCCACCCCACCCCCAACACGCACCCCGGGACCTGCAGATCTGCGGGCTGCGCTGGGTGGTGCTTCCCGGTGACTTTGTCCCGGGGCAGATCTGGGGACTTGGGGAAGCGATCAAGTTCAGTCTCAGATCAGGCCCTTGCTGAAGAATTTGTAGGTTATTTTGTTTTACATGCTTTGCTCTCAGTACCTTGGCAAATCACCAAACGGGTCTGGGAGAAGTCAGGGGGTTGTATTTTAGTGGTCCATGATAAAGAAGGGGCTCCCTTCTCCCCCAGCAGGTCTGAGGAATGGGTTATGAAGGGGTGTGGAGTGCAAGATGCTTAGGAAACACTTGTCACTTTTCTTCTTGGGAATGGTGGGGCCTGTCTTAACTTCAGGATATAGAGAGAGGTCATTATAATTAATGAGTTTATAATAAGTCCAGGGTCTTCTGGGGTATCAACATGGCGTTTGAACCATGTCCAGTGTATATATAGAATTCACATGGTCATTGAGAGAGTGTGATAACTGTGTGTTCAGCAGTTGGCAGTGTGGTTATTGGCATGAATTTTAACTCTCATGTTCAAAGGGCATCTGGAAGCGAACAGGTAATTGGACCATGGGAGATGTGTAATTTGGGGGTTCAGACTGGGGACAGCCCAACTCAGGAAGCAGTTTCTCAGAAATAAATGACAGAGTTGAAATATAGGTCAGCCCATGCCCATGCCTGCAGGGCACATGGGTCCTCTCTGCCTGATGGGTACCCAGGTACCCCTGGGGCAGGTGGAAAAAGAAACAGGACTTTAAGGGACTAGATAGATGCTTTCTGAGTCACTACTGTGATCTTAGGTCTTTTTACTGACTTGCTTCTTTTTTTTTATTGTCCATAATGAGTTACATTGTTTAGTGGGCCAACAATGAGTTGTTATCCCCAATTCCTCATTGCTCCCCCTCCCCATCCCCAGTCAGCTGGATATCCTCCTCCGTGGGCCATCTGGATCAGTCTTTGTGGTAGAGGACCATGGATAGCCTAGTAGTCAGCTGGGTTCTCCTGACCCAAGTGTGTTGTTACTGAGGGGTGCCATGCCTCTGATAATCTCCCCCACCAAGGCTCTCACAATCTTTCCGCCCCCCTCTTCCACTCAGTTCCCTGAGTCATGGTGGGTGAGTATTAAGGATGCTTTAAGGTTGTGAGCTTAGGGGTTTTTGTGTTGAGAATCATTGTTTCTGTCTCACTGGATTATCCTGTGTTGATTGAATGGCTGTGGCTGTGGGTCCCTTGTTCATCCCGTCATTCTCTGCAGGGTTCCATATGGATCCTCCACGATATGACTGTGGTGGCTCATCTCTTGCCAGGAACTCAGCTTTCTGCCTGTGGTCGGTTGGTAGGGTTATTTGGGCCACAGCTCTCTTGTTGCATCCTGAAAAATACAAACACAATCTCCATCGGAGAGTGAGATCAGTATAGGTTAACAAATATACACCATTCTGGATTACCTAGATTCTATTTTTAGTAGCCTCCCCATCAGTCGCTCGCATAGTGCATCTTTTCTTGGGAGTCCAAGAGTATGGGATCCGGTGTATATCGCCCTGAATCCCCAGTTCCAATCAAGGGTTCCCCCTCACTGAGTGGAATGTTTGGCCAAATTTAATAGCTGTTGATTGTCTCCCCCAGGCCCAGGCTCCACCATTGCACAAGTGCTCCTTTCTTGGTTTGATGTTCTCTCCCAGTAGGAGGTTTGGTCAGCCTACTCATGGCCACAGACTGTGTTTCATGTGTTTCAAACAGTGGTCTGTTTACTCCATCTGTTGTTGATCTGCTTCCCCTGGCAGCTTGTGCAGTGCCTTCCAGCACTGCACTAACTGCCATCTGGGGGCTGGTTACCATTCCAGACCTTGAAGGGTCTCTCGATGCTGATGGATGGCATTCTGTGGTTTCTTCAGCAACAGGTTTTGCCTCAGGCCTGGGGAGGGCATTCAGGAGCTTTGACAGAATTCTGTCTTGTTTTTGGAACCTCATGGGTCACTTTGATCAACAGCTCAGTGAGGGAAGGGACCGGTGACTGGGACCCGGGGCTTTCAGACTGTTCAATTATTCACAGAATTAAACATTCTCCCCTGCTATTCATGACCCCTCTTGCCAGTTGACGCCCACTATTTACTCTTTAGGTTACAGTATGCTCGTGAGGATTTTATGTTTTTGAATCTAATTTGGATTTAGCCTCATGCTTAAGCCATTCCACTCCCCCCTTCTCTTTCACCTCATTCATAACCTCTCACTTCTTTCTACTACTGACTTGCTTCTTTTGGCCTTCCTTCTAAGTTGAATTTTATATTTTGATTTCGAAGCTGCACTCAGAAAGATTAATCAAAACTGTGGGAGGAATGGAGTTGGTCATTAAGCAATTCTGGGTGTTTTACTGAATGCTTTGCAACCAAGTAGCCATCCAGGTGGGTGGTCTTACACTGGAGGCTGTCACCAGAGGCGTTGTGTGTCAGAAGCTGTGGTATATAGGTTGAGAGACATGCATTTAACATAAATTACCTGGCACAAGATCGGAGTGTCATAAATACAGGAGTCCTAACATGAGCCCGGTGCAGTCTCCCTTTTCATGGATGGACTTTACAGGCTTGGACTCTGCAAAAGGGGCCCAGGGAAATTGATGGCCGCAGCAGGTTGGAAGGCTCATTATCTAGTGAATCTTAGACATGGCATTGCTTTGTAAAGCAATTGTATTCTAATGGACATCATATCCAGTATGTTTATATTCAAAAACAGTAAACAAATATTTATAATAGATAGAGTTTGCCCTTCTGTAGAACTGGAAGGGAAACCAAGTCTTGCCTAAGATGGGGGGAAAATTTTGAGAGCTGTGATAATAACTTCAGTAATTAGCATAGGGTCTCCAATAATGAGGAATTATCCAGCCCTAAATGGCAATATGGTCGAGAAGCTTAAGCAATAGAGAACTTTAATATAGTATGAAGAAATTTCCATTCTACAAGTGTGTGGTCGCTGTGAAGATAATCCATGTCTCTTCAGTTACTAAGTATAATGTGCTGCCTTAAAAATGAATAGGGTAGGACTCTATAATCCAGAATAAAACAAATGTTGGAAGTGGGTAACTGTCACGTGAGTTAACCTGTGTGAGGAGTGTGCTTTAAGTGTGATAATAAATAATAATAACAAAGTTAATAGATGATGATGTAATGTGAGAAGTATACTAAACAATAATGTGTGAGGAAATATTAAACACAACCTAAACACAGCTAAAGGATGACATGTGAAGTATAAGAAATGTTAAGAGCTCATCAAATAAAATAGGTGTAGGTAAAATTTAAGTGTAAAAGTGTTTTAATTAAGAATAGTAATGCTTACTATTGTAACGTGTGGAAACATTTTGAGTATTAAAGAATGGGTTTAATATTGTTAAAGTGTGGTTACAGAAGTAGTTTGAGTTACAATTTAAATGTGTGGAAAGTTAGTATTAAGAGTAAAGGCATATTTAGGAAGCTTAAAAGTATTGTCGGAATATAGCTAGAGTGTTTTGTGGTTTTACCACATATACCAATGTAACAGTGTGATACAGTATTGTTAATATGTAAAAATAATATATAAAGTTAAAATGCATTTTTACTGTCATTTTGAGTGTGCTGTGTAAGGTCTGGCCAGTACTGATCAGATACACAGTAAGGACAGCAGGAGTATTCTGCTCTGCGACATACGTTTTTCCCAGGGTGGCAGACATGAGCTCACAGAGCTTTCTTTGAATGTCTGCTGTGTAGCAGGACCATTGGTTTTAACAAGATAAACCAGGAGCTTAACATCTGTGATAGACAAAATGAACATCTTACTGAAACTTTGGCAAATCCCTATGAAAGAACAGACATGTTTTCAGACAAGATCCTGTGTTATCTCTCTGATGGTTGTACTTTTCCACCAGCCATGTTGAAGTCTTTGCAAAGTTTTTATCTGGCATTTGACCTCTTTCCTTCCCTTTCTCTCCTTTGCCACATTGGGTTCTCAGCACTTCTCACCTAGTATTACAGCATCTTCTGTAACTTGTTTCTTGGCCTTCTCCCTCTTTCTCCCATATCTCTTACTCAGTAGCACCTGCAAGAAAGGCTGTGATGTTATCACTACCATTTCAGTGGGATCAGTTGCAGAAGTTATAACAGCTATTGTGATACTTACACTGACTGCATGTTTTCTTATAACCCAGTTTCTAAATGCTTGGCAGATATGACTTACTTCACTTTCAAATCACCCTTACCTAAGGTATTATGATGATCATGTTTTCACTCATATGGAAAGGAGTCCATGAAAGGACCAAGTTGGTAGGTCAAGATTAGAACTAACATCAGAACCCAACTGAACCTAGAGTTGTGCCTGAAGACCTGTGGCCACACTGACAGAAGGCAGATGCTGCCTGGAGGGTATGATGAATCAGGGTGGGCTCATCTAACCATTCCAGCCATGTCTCGCCATTCTCATGGTCTTTTGCCATCTTCTCTTTGTATAGACAAAGAAATTGAGGTTCTGGGAAGATAGTATATCCAAGAGTTATATCTAAGAAGTTGATCAATGGGTTTAGACCCAAGTCCTTCGGGTTGTGCAGCCCCTTCCCTGTTCTATATCTGTAATGACTCTCCCCCAATGTGGGACGGGCTATCTTGGGAGAAGTATCTTCATCTGTATTAGAGGTATTCCCCAGAGACTGTGGTCTGGTTATATAATCTATTCAATTTTTATTAAGGTTGTGCCATGGGCGTGATGGACTGCTACGGTTCTAAGGCAGTGTTGATTCCCTGAGGTTCAAATAGCTTGGTTAGGAAGAAGCTATGAACTTTGGTTGGGCTGATGAACCTTGAAAGAAAGATCTTGCTTAGCATGCTGTTGATGGCCAGTGAAGTGGATGCTGGTGATCACATCGTTGGCATCAGAGGTAATTAACGTTAACCTGAGACAGAAGCCATGCAGCGACCCGGGGCTCCTTATTTAGTAGGTCTTGAAACAAGGATGGAGGAAAAAAACCAAACAAACTGTGATCCTGATGAGCCTGTAATGAACTTACTATGACTTCTTGAAAAGGGTAAAGTATAGAGGTATTTGTAAGAATTTTCAATATGACAGATTATATTTTAATTTAGAAAAATAAGTGTACCTTTAATTAAGTAGGCACAACCAATTGTAAATCCCATTGTTGGACAAACGGGATTTTTTTTCTTCTCCTTCCCTATCCTCCCTTCTCTTCCCTTCTTTCCTTTCCTTTCTTTCTTCCTTTTTTGCACTTTTCACCTTTTTTCTTTCTTTCATTCTCTTTCTCTTTCTCACTACCTCATTTCTTTCCCCCTCTTGTTCTCTCTCTTTCTTTTGCTCTCTTTCTTACTCCCTCCCTCTCTCCTCTCCTACCCACCCATCCATCTTTATTTTTTTATATAATAGCAATAGTGTTTTTTTCAATTTTAATATACTTTAGGAAACAATACACAAAGCCAAGCTTTCCCACCATTTCCTGGTAACAGTGGGAAGCCCCACTTACATAAATTGAGCATTTTGTGATGGCTAAGAACAGCAGTCAGCACCAGACCTGAACAGTTACGATAATATAAGCATCCTTCAACATGAAATGTCAGATCAGCAAGACAGATATACCAGCTCTGAAAGATGACAACCACCTGAACAAAGTCTTCATTTTTCTTTTTGAATCCCACATTTCATTAAATAACTTTTACACAATTTACTGTTAATATGTTTTAACCGAAACCACTCAAGGAATTATTTCAAAAAAGCATAAATATTCAACAAGAATAATTGATGAAGAACCCCAAGGTAGTTCAAATTCTAATATGTATTGACCGAATGAAAAGAAAAATAACCATGTGCTGTTTGTTTTGACATGTTTGTTACAACAGATGTGATTCACATCTGACTGGCTTTGTTTCCTCTTTCCCCTCCCACGGCCATGTTCACTGGACTTCTATTTGAGCAATCAATGTGCTTTCAGCCCACATACCCAGCAGTAAGCAGCAAGTTCCTCCCTCCCTCCCCCTCCTTCCCTCTCTCCCTCCTTTCTCTCTTTCTCTTTCTTTCTTTCTTTCTTTCTTTCTTTCTTTCTTTCTTTCTTTCTTTCTTTCTTTCTTTCTTTCTTTCTTTCTCTCTCTTTCTTACTTTCTTTCTTCCTCCCTCCCTCCCTTTCTTACATTCTCTTTCTTTCCTTCTTTCTTCTCTCTCTCTCTCTCTTCCTTCTTTTTTTCCCCTCATCATGTGACTCTGGCTGGTTGGCCTGCACTCATTATGTTGCCCAAGCCTGTATTAACCTCTCATGCCATTCCTCCTCCTTCAGCCTCCCAAGTGTTGGGATTCAGGCATATACCACCACAAATGGGAACTTTTGATGTACAACATTTTGGTATGGTTTTGGATTTTTTAATTCATTTATTAAATCACAAAAATTTAGCCTTAGAGAGTTTTTTCCTCAACTGTTCTGATCAACACCATCATCTTTTTCTTTTGTTTTTTTTTTTCCTTTATTTACTCTTCTTTTCTCTCCATGCTGGGATGTGCACGAGGCTGTGATTTGCAAAATGCTGTCACATGTAGGTTTTCATGCAGAAGAAAGGCAGGGAATAGGCTTATTTTCTTTTTCTACAGATAGAAATGAGACCCAGAGTTATTGAGTGAGCGTTAAAACCTTGTGACTAGTAACAGGCATGAACCAATCTGCTTGGATAAAATCCCTGTCAGGTACCACTTGCTGTGAGGCAAGAATGCCATTCTCTTTCTGAAGGCTAAGCAAAACTAGGCAAGGCTGTCCTGTGATGTCATGGGTCCTGTGATGTCATCATGGGACCATCAGACATTTTAGAGACAGTAAGTTATGGGTTCAGACCTCAGCTCTGCACTGCTGTTCTTCATTGCCATTCACAAGAGAGACATCCAGTGCCTCCATGTGTCCCAAGGTAGGAGCTAAACTCATCCTGAGCTTCTTGTAATCCTGTATCAGCTGTCTTCTTCTGGTTACTGTGATTGCTTGGTAGGACCGATTCTAAACTTAGGACACTTGTTGAGCTGTAGCTTACTAGCTGGCAGGGTCACCCTATCTGCAAGCTGGCACCTGGGAGGGCTTCTTCCATTTCTTAGGGAAACGGGCTGTTTCTTCCACCTCCCCCATAATACACCTGCAGAGATGGGTAAGAGCCTGGCTTCTGCTTTGCCTTTCTCAGGCTGAGCAAGTGATTTGAGAAGGCTGGTCCCAAGGGGACTTGAAAGGAGGAGGTTGGGTAGGACACCCCATTCATCTTGGAGCTCTCACCTGCCTTTCACCAGATCTTTGTCTGGGGAATTACAGGATGTGCCTACTAATAAAGTGAAAAATCTGAGTTTTCATTTGACTATGGAAGCCTTTGGGAAGAGAAATGTTGACTTTGAGGGCAGGTCTCATACATTCTAGATGCTTGGGTGCAATACCAACACTTGACACCACAGGGTGCTGTGGGCAATGCTCCATAGAGGTTCTTGTCTGTATAAGTCTTTGCTGGACATTTCTCAGAACCTCTTTAAGCCTCAGTTTACTTATCTGAAAAATGGACGTTCCATATCTTTTATTACCATTATGTGAATTAAATGACATAAGCCATGTAAAACAGCGTGGTAGTTCGTTTGAATTCCAAGTTGGTGGTACTGTTTGGGAAGATTTAGAACCTTTAAGAGGTGGAACCTGGCTGAAGGAGTCATCTCAGGGGGAGGGGAGATGTGAGGTCTTGTTGCCTGTCCCACTGGCTCTCTACATATCCCCCCCAGGTATATGATGCTGTGACAATGTCTCTCTGTCCCTGCCATGCTTTCCCTTATGCTATTGTGCCTGGCTTTTCCATGGGTGCTGGGACTCTGAACTCAGGCACTCATAGCCTTCTCTCCAGCCCTCTTCTGTATTATTTTAATCAGTGCATACATAAACATATTTCCTTACAATAGTCACAAGTTGTTGTTTTTTTTCTTGGTGTGTGTGTGTGTAGTATACATGGTGTGTGTGTATGGTATATGTATGCACTTGGTGTGTGTGTGTGTGTGTAGTATACATGGTGTGTGTGTACAATATATGTATGCACTTGGTGTGTATGTGCGTGTGTAGTATGCATGGTGTGTGTGTATGCATGGCATATGTATGCACTTAGTGTGTGTGTAGTATACGTGGTGTGTGTGTATGGTATATGTATGCACTTGGTGTGTGTGTGTAGTATACATGGTGTGTGTGTACAATATATGTATGCACTTGGTGTGTATGTGTGTGTGTAGTATGCATGGTGTGTGTGTATGCATGGCATATGTATGCACTTAGTGTGTGTGTAGTATACGTGGTGTGTGTGTATGGTATATGTATGCATATGTGCTAATGCAGTCCCCTGTTCCTACATCTGCAGAGGCCAGAGGGCACATAAGTGTCCCTCTCTGTCACTTACCCACCTGTTTTCCTTGGAGAGGAGTCTCTTACTGATTCCGAACCTTACTGGCTCCTGCATCTCAAGTCCCTGCTTCCCACAGGACTGAGGTTGCAGGTGTGTATGAGCACACAAAATTGTTTATGTGAGTGTGGGGAATGAAACTCGTCTGCCACCCTCATGTTCGTGTAGGAAGCCACTGAGATTGATAATGACAACATCCTGTGAGGTAGGCGTCAGAACACCACTTTATGCATGATGAAATGGACACCAGGGAGGAAGGATACACGGCTAGGAAATGGTGGCTGAAAGCATTGAGTTTTGAGACAGACGATTCTGCTGACTGGTCCAAACACTGAGCAGAAACTGCTCCCTCCCTCCTTTCCTTCCTTTCTTCATTTTTTCTGCCCTTCATCCTTCCCTCCCTCCCTCCCTCTCTTCTTTCTTTCTTTCTTTCTTTCTTTC